>NW_021025199.1:88355-269897 GCF_004153795.1 Camellia sinensis | reverse complement strand
CAAACCGCTCACTCTTTTTCAATGAAACCAATTTTCCTTGAAAGCTAACTCTTTAAGGAAGGTTTTGACAAAAAAAATGAGGCCCATAAGATTTTTCTACATGTTGTTAGAATTTTTGAAAGTTCGTTGTAAAACAGATTTTTCATGCATAACACTCAAAATAAGAAGATTTGTGAGAAAAGAGGCCAACTAAGGGAAATTTTCCACTTCTTTTATGATGAAAACATACTAAATAATGTATCAATAACTCAAATTTTTATAATGGTGGTATGCCTTTAAAAAAATGTGAGATATGGGAAGAAAAACGTAATTTTGCATCTATTAAGAGAGAATATGAATAGAAGAATGATTGAAGCCCAATTCATCCACTTTGAACACATGATCACCATTACAACACATCTGAAAATATTATATAAAACCTCTAATAACATGCATTTGAAAAATGAAAATAAAAGAGAGAGTTAGCCCCTAATCTTTGCACAATTTCTTTTCTTTTCCTCTCCTCCACTACCAAAGTTCACTCTCTTCCTCTTCTTTCTTTCTCTCAACTGAATGTGTAGGTGTGTGAGTGTATGAGATGTGTAACATGTGGAGGGTGGTGGTGTTTTTGTAATAAAATTGGTGTAAAAGGTCCAAAATGGCCATTGGTTGGAATGGAATGGAATTGAGATGTATTTAGTTGGAATGTAATGGACACTACAAGAAAAGTAGCATATAACCACGCTTTTGTTATGGCGTTTTTTTAAAAAACGTCGTTTTAAAGATTTTCAAAATATTTTTGTAAATAACTCATTTTAAAAAACACGCGTGCTTTTGGTGTACGAACATGTTTTCCCTTTTAAGACCCACGCGTTTTTCATTCTTCTATTCTATTTCACGCAGCAATTGATAGATCTAGGTTTTCTATCTCTTCATCACTCCTCTTTCTTATGGTGAAAGGTCACTAGATCGAGCTTCGTAGGCTCCGATTCACGATCTGGTTCTCTCCATCTTGGCTCAAAGCTCTGAATCAGTCCGATTTGAAGATTAATTTTGTGAGTCCTCTGATTTTTTTCATTTTGTTTATATACAAACTTAGATCTACGATCTCAAATCTGTTATATATATATACTAATTTATGTCTATTGATCGCGATCGATTTTTATTCTGTTGATCGATTTTTAGGCAAATCTCGATTGATTGATTTTTAATTTATTGATTGCGATCGAACACTCTTCTCTGGATTTGATCGGTTGATTGCTTTCGTTCAGATCTGTAATTTTGAGTCCCTATGTGCATATTAACATCCTCAAATCGACTCTATTTCTGACTCGTTCGTGGTGATCTTTGCGTTTGTGCTTTGTATGCAATTCTAGGGTTAGTCTATAGAGGCTAATCTCTATTGCGTTTGTGTACAGAGTCACAGAACCACCATCATAACTATACTGTGTCAATCTTTGCAGCAGCAATGTCTCTCTTCCTCACAATGGGTTTTGTGCACTGCAGATACCTGATTTCCACTCTGGTGAGTCTTCTTTGATTCCCTCCTTCCTTACCTTGCTTATGATCTGTCTGGCCCTGTCGTTTGTGCATTTGGGTTTTTCTGCTACTTTCCATAAATTTTAATGTCTTCAAAAGCCATGTATCTATGTGTTTGTTTATATGTGCATCAAAATTTTATTGGATTTTATCTGATGGACCCGCAGAGTACTTAGGCCATGTTTGTTTGGGTGGACTGGATTAGCATTCCCATGACTAATAGTCTTAGGATTACCAATCCGTTGGATTATGTATCCTATCTTAACTAATAGTCAAGTTTAAAATAATTAATCCGTACTTCAATTGTTTAACCAAACGTCGGATTAATAATTTTATTGGACTATTAGTCCAATCCCAAGCTCATGTCCACCCAAACAAACATGGCCTTAGAGTGACCAAAATTTGAGTTTATGTTCTGCAGCTCCAATAACAAATAGGAGGAAAACCTTGGAAGAGGTAGAAAGATAGGCCAAAATTTGAGTTTATGATAGGCCAAAATTATTGTTAAGATGATGGGTAGAAATATTTACTTATCCTGTTTGCAGTAGTTATATAAATAGAATCAGACGATGGTTTGAGTTGGGACCAATTTAAAATTCAGTCTGTCTATTGGTTAATTTGGGTATTGACTTAAATTTGATTTTTTCCAAAAAGCGAAACAATTTTCCGTAAAAAATGGCTTATCGGAGACCGTTAAGATATACGGAAGCTATGATTAGTTGCTGGACGATCCACGGATTGATGCTGTGTACCTGCCTTTGCCAACTAGCCTTCATGTGCAGTGGGCAGTCTTGGCTGCTCAGAAGAGGAAGCATTTGCTGATGGAGAAACCGACGGCTCTTGATGTGGAGGAGCTTGATCAGATATTGGATGCCTGTGAATCCAACGGTTTGCAGTTCATGGATGGGACTATGTGGTATCATCACCCAAGAACTGCTAAAATAAAGGAATTGGCATCTGATCCTCTGCTTTTTGGACAACTCAAATGGGTAATTTTTGTTGTTTATTTTATTTATTATTTGCAGTGTATTGCAAAACAATCAATCACTGATTCACTGATCATATTCAAGATTTGAGAGTATTGTCCACCTGAATGCTACCCTTTTGTGAAAATAGCTTGCCTATCTTTAATAATGCCACTGGTCTTTGACCTGTTTAGTTTTTTTGGTTTTTAATAATTTCAAAATTAAATAACTATGGATAATTTTTTTCTCAAATTACATTAAAGCATGTTCGGAAATCATATATTTTTTTATTACTAATATTTTTTTACTTGAATATACATTTGAAGAAAAAAAAAATGTAGGTTAGATGATGTTGTGTCAGGCTGATTAGCAATCGCATTTTAATGTAATTTAAGAAAAAAGTTTATCCATACCCCAGTTATTTAAATAAATAAATAAATAAATAGAAGGTCATTTAGGTTGGCTCTATCAATTCCATGATTACTATTCTTATTGATTTGAGAGCATTATATCAACATGTTGAGTTCGGGCTCTGGTAGTACTAAATAATTATTTATTGCGTACAAACTTTATTCATGATTTGCCCATTATTATAAAGGCCAGCTCCAAATTCATTTCCTTTATAATCAATTATGAGAAAGACCGACAGATATTCAAGGGGTTGACTTGGTGATCTGAGCCTCTACATCTAGTGCATCTCACTAGGAGCTTAGGACTTTGATTCTACCCACATACATATGTTTTTTTTCGTTCTATTAGTTTGAGTGTTTTTTTCCCAATTCTGGGAATTACTAACAGATAATAACTTAAAACTGTACCAACTAGTCTGCTTAATGAGAATTAAAAGGCATATTGATCCCTTCATTGTAATTGAATAGTATCCATGTGTTAAAGAGTAAGAAGTGCATTAGAAATCGTTGGGGGTTTATTCAGCAAAATGGCAGCCATCTTACAAAATGGTTATTGTTACTATTGTTGTAAGATACTAAGATGCAATGTTTCTCAAAAAATTTCCGAGAATGTGTTTACACCTATTTTTGCTGAATATCAAATGATTTTAACTTGAACAGAATGTTATCTAGATTAGTGATTAATCACACCATTAGTTGTAGAATTGGTCTGTATAAGAATTGCCAATTCATGTTCCACAGTGTTCTTTTCCCTAAATTTCACAGATATGACATGTATGAATTTATGATCAATGATTTGTTAACAAACACTTCTCCCACAACAATTCCTTCTCACTTAAGTTTTATTAGGTTTCTCCGTAATTCTTCACAGACCAGAGTAATTTTTAGAAGTTTTATCAGCAAGTTCTAAGTTAACAATCAGTAATCACATTTTGATGGATCCTTTTGATATGCTACCTGTTGGCTCGTAGAGACCTACCATCCACTACGCGGCTGCTCTATGTACAAAGCTAGAGAAGCCAGTAGTCTTTATTACCTATTAGTTACTCATTAGTGAACTTTCTTCCGAATTTTTATCACGTCCTTGCTCCTTATTGTTTTTATCTAACAATTAATTCATCCATATTAAACTGTGATAGAGGACATCACTTATATGTGTTCCTTGAAAATTCAGAATTCAGGTCATTATCTTCTAGCTAATGCTTTCATAGTTTAACCATGTTTTGCAAGTTAGTTGATGCTCCAGATTATCAATGTGATAATTTGAACCACTGTTCTAAAAATCTTTTTAAAAACAGAATGATTTTTGAATGAAACTTACAGAGGGCTTATGATGCAAGCATATTCATGCATATTTACCTGATCTAATTTAATACAATTTGAACATGTTATGCAGATCGAAACTCATGACTATATGGCAAAACTTTTCCATGCAATTATCCAGTTTAATATCTTAATTGATTTTGATAGGGACATGTGGGGCTACGTATCTTTAGGTTGCTTCAAGTAGGTGAACTTTCTGATATATTTGTGAATATGTTGCTACTGGTTTTCCTCTGCTAGAACTTATGTTTTTTCAAGTTCAAATGTCAAGCAGATAACTAAGGCTGGTGAGATTGGGTCCTCGACTATGCCTCATAAAGTAAATCCCATTGATTTTGAACATAGTGAGGGCAATCTTGGGAAGGCTAATGGAGGTCTATCCCATTTAAGCATAAAATTACCTATTTCTCGTTGGTAGGTAGACCTCTCTCTCTCTCTCTCTGACTTCTTTGCAAAGATATATGAAAGCTCCATTTTGAGTAAACATTGATTGGTAGTTTTTAGGCACCAAAAGTGCAGAATGTAAGATTATATGTCACTGGGCAATTATGATTTCCTTACCATATTTGCAGATCCAAGTCTGTATAAGCCAAGCCCAGTAAAAGGAAGGATTTTGCTAATTGTTAATTGTTTTGGTCATCTAATTTTAGTGGTGATAGAGTGAGACATGATAGAAAGCATGCTAGTAAGTAAGTTACAAATCCTTTGCTTTATTAATTGCTAATGGAATTTTAGTGGTGATAGAGTGGGTCCCGCATTATTTGCACTATCCGTTTTCTTACAGATTTACTTCTTGTGCATGGCCGATGGTCATATCTCAGAATATGCAAGGTTCTAATTTTCTACCTTCATAGTTTATTTTTCTTTTCATTTCTCTACCTAGAGTTTTTCATGCTTAAAAATTCTTGATCACAGGTTGTGTCCTATTTCATTTACAAGAATCTTACATTGACTTCGATTCAATTTTGGTACACCTTCCAAACTGGGTTTTCAGGTCAGAGATTCTATGATGATTGGTTTCAGTCTTTATATAATGTTATTTTCACAACCATGCCTGTGATTATGGTTGCACTTTTTGAGAAGGTACTTGCATTTTTTCTATTTAATGTTGATTTATAATTTGAGTTTTTGTGCCATTGATTTGGATTAATGATTTCATTGTGGAAAGCCCCTAGTATTTGTATAATACCAATTTAGAGTATTTACACTTCGATTTAGAGTATTTACATTTAGAGCATCTCCGAGCCTTGCTATTTCTCTTTTATCTTTTCTTATTCTTCTTCTCTTTTTTTAATCAAATTTGAGTGTAAAATTGGTTAAAAGCTTGATCTGGTATGGAAACTCAAATCTTTACTCATTTCTTTTCATAAATCTTTTTGAAAAATTCCGAACTCACCCTTAAAACCTGTTTTAAGTACTTTTTAGGAAAGAAAATCATGTCCAATCCTTCCTCTTTTTAAAATTTCATCAAATTTGTATAAATATATGACTCTTGGAAATTTGGTGAAGGATTTGGTTCAGCCTTGATTTAGTGAAAAGTTTATTACTCCCTTGATTTGATACAAGTTTAATAAAATGATTGAAGTCCACTTTTTGCTTTCATTCATCAAGATGCTCTTACCATTCGTTTTTTTGTCATTTATTTTTGCAACCAATCTAAATGTGACTGAATGATCACATATGTTCTTTGGCAGGATGTCAGTGCTTCCCTTTCCAAAAAGTACCCCCAGTTGTACAAGGAGGGAATAAGAAATACCTTCTTCAAATGGAGAGTTGTGGTGACCTTGGCTTTGTTTTCATTTACCAATCATTAGTTATGTACAATTTTGTGATCACTTCCAGTTCTAACAGTGTTGATTCGAATGGCAAGATGTTTGGCCTTTGGGATGTCAGCACAATGATCTTCAATTGTCTTGTAATAACTGTTAATTTGCGGCTTCTTCTGATGTGCAACACGATTACGAGGTGGCATCAAATAACTGTTGGAGGAAGCATTGTAACATGGTTTATATTATGTGGATAAAATGGAATTAAACAATTTGGGTTAATGAGCTGGGTGTTATTTATATTTGGAATGATCTGTATTTTTTTAGTTCAATCAAATAAAATTAGCCTAATTTCGAAAAAAAAAAGAAGAGAATATGACGGCGTTTTTACAAACGCCTCTTAAACCCTACATACTAATGATCATACGTGTGCAAGAAGATATGACGGCGTTTTTCCAAAACGTCGCTAAATGTCGCCAGTGACGTCAGCGTGAGTTTAGTAGGACATTTAGTGGCGTTTTTAAAAACGCCCCCTATACTAATATCACGACGTTTTTAAAACGTCATAAAGTTATAGCGATGGCCGCGTCCTCGGCGTTTGGGGCTAAGCGTCACAAAAATAATTGGCGGCGTTTTAGACACTTATAGCGGCGTTTTTTAAACGCCACTAAAAGTTAAAATTCCTGCAGTGTTTGCTCCTGATAGAGCTTAGCCAAGTTTGTTCCAACTCTGTTTGTTCGCATCAGTGCTGAAGTGTTGACGTGTTGATACTTAAGAAATTCTGTAGATTTAGAGATGTTTACTTAAGATATGTTAGTGTGGTTTCCACTAAGCAATTCCACTTGGCTAAAATCCAATTTAGTTGCCAAACATAATTCTACCAAGCATACCACTTGGCATGTTTGAGTGCTAACCAAATTTAAATTCCGTTCAGTTGTTCTGAAACTAAGTCCATTTGGGTTAGAACTAAAGCTAATTCCGTTTGATAAACATCAAAGTTGATTCCGTTTGATAAACGTCAAAGCTAATTCCGTTTGGTGAGTACTAAAGCTAATGCTGTTTGATAAACATCAAAGCTAATTATAAGAATTTGATAAATTTGAGAGAAGTGGGAAAGCATTTGCATCGATCAACAGATAAATGCCTTTACATTCTGATGAAGAAGTTGGGGGATAATTCTACTGATAGTATTTCTTGAGATTTGCTACATTCTAGGGCCGAGGTATAGCTCTACCTTTCAGATCCTCTAGGTAGTAAGCTCCATTTCCAACAACAACTGTGACTTTGTACGAACCCTCCCAGTTAGGCCCAAGTTTGCCCTCACCAGGCACCCTTTTGTGATCCATAACTTTCCTTAGAACCAGTTCTCCAGGTGTAAATTGCCTTGGGAAAACTTTTTGGTTGAAACTCTTGATGAGTTGCTTCTGATACGCTACAAGTCTGATCAGTGCTGCTTCTCTTCGGCCCTCTGCCATATCCAGTGCTTGTGCAATAGCTTCCCCATTACTGGTGCTTTAAAACAACTCAGACCGAAGGGTCGGGAGCCAATTTAGTCGCCAAAGGTGTATTTTCCTGTAGTGAGTTAGGGAGTAAGGTGTTTCCCCTGTTGAGCATCGTGTTGTGGTTCGGTATGCCCATAGTATGTGGGTAACTCTTCAACCCATTTTCCTTTTGCATGCTCATGCCATTTCTTTACGCCGTTGATGATGGTCTTGTTTGACGCTTCTGCATGTCCGTTACTTTGTGGGTACCCTGGAGAAGAGTTCTTATATTCGATTTTGAGGTCGACACAAAACTTTCTAAAGATCTTACCATCGAACTGTGTTCCATTATCCGCAATCAGTATCTGCGGGATGCCGAAACGCACCACCACGTTTCTCATGACAAACCGTTTTGTATCCGCTTCTTTGATACTTGCCAGCGCCTCGACTTCAACCCATTTAGTGAAATAGTCAGTTGTTGCAATGAAGAATTGCCTGTTCCCAGTGCCTCGTGCCAATGGTCCGACAATATCCAGACCCCATTGGGCAAAGGGCCATGGGCTGGTGAGTGGAGTGAGAGTTTTGGCTGGCTGATGAATGAGTGGAGCAAACCTCTGACATTTATCATACTTTTGTACGTACTGTTACGCATCTTGTTGCATCTGTGGCCACCAATACCCGTGAGTGAGGGCTCAGTGCGCCAGTGACCTTCCACCAATGTGGCATCCACAAATCCCATCGTGAATTTCGTAGAGAACATTCTTGACCAGATTTGGATGCACACATAAAAGATAAGGGCCAAGATAGGAACGTCTGTACAGCTTCCCAGATGGTGAGATCCAAAAATGAGCTGACTTATGTCTGACTTTGTTGGCTTCCTTTTTGTCTTCGGGGAGAGTACCAGATTTTAGAAAAGCAAGTATTGGATCCATCCAGCTCGGCTCTAGGTTGCTGCAGAGGACTGGAGATGCAATGCTTGGTTCTGGCACAAACTCAACCCAAACTTTTCTAACATCCTTGGTATCCACTGATGAGCCGAGGCAAGCCAGAGCGTTAGCATGGCTATTTCTGTCCTGACTAATTCGTTCCACTCGTATGGATTGAAACTTTTTGAGTAGGTCTTTGGCCTTGCCTGCGTACATAGTCATTCTTTCATCTCGTGTTTCATAGACCCCAGAAAGTTGGTTTACCACTAGTTGTGAGTCGCTGAAAACAAGAAGTTGTTCTGCACTGAAGTGTTTGGCACTACGTAAGCCAGCCAATAATGTTTCGCACTCTGCCTCATTGTTTGAAGCCTTCTAACTGAGCCTGAGAGCCTGTTCCCAGATAAATCCTTCTGGTGAGATAAGTACTACTCCTGCCCCCGAGCCTCGGTTATTGGACGACCCATCAACATAAAGCTACCAGATGTTTCCAATAAAGAGTTTCCATGCTTCCGAAGTGCAGGGCTTTCCTTGTTCGGTGGTGCGTGGGACCTGTTCCGAACTCGGATTTCTCGGCTCGGTACTCTGGGTAGGAGCAAATTCTGCGACGAAATCTGCTTAGACTTGGGCCTTGATCGCCGTCTTGGGTTGATACCGAATGTCAAACTCACCAAGTTCTACTGCCCATTTTGCTGTTTGGCCAGAGAAATCAGCTCGGCTGAATACAGATCTGAGGGGGAATTCAGTGAGGACGTTAATGGTATGCCCCTGGAAGTAATGTTGCAACTTTCTAGAGGCGATAAGCAGTGCGTAAGCTAACTTTTTCAATGGTAGATATCGCGTCTCAGCATCTAGTAAAGTCTTGCTAACATAGTATACTGGCCTCTGTTCCTTGTTCACCTCCTGAATTAATACTGCGCTTACGGCATGATCTAAGACTGCTAGACAGAGGTACAGCTTCTCTCCTAGTTCTAGAGTGGACAGGAAATGTGGTGTGCTGAGGTATCTTTTGAGACTTTGCAGTGCTTCGGTACACTCGCAACTCCATTCAAATGTTGCCCTTTTCCTCAAAAGCTGGAAGAAGGGCTTCATCCGATTTGTAGATTTGCTGATGAACGAATTCAGTGCGGCCGCCATTTCGGCCAGTTTCTGCAGCTCTTTAGCCTTTGTTCGTACTTCAAGATCTTGTATTGATTTTATTTGGTCTGGATTTACCTCGATTTCTCTATGAGTGACCATATATCCCAAAAACTTCCTTGTTCCTATCCCGAAAGCGTATTTCGAGGCATTGAAGCGAAGCTGATGGTTTTTCAGGATGCCAAAAACTTCCCTCAAGTCTGTAAGGTGGTCTGTAGCGAGCTTGCTTTTTACTACCATATCATCTATATAAGCTTCCATGGTTCTCCCAAGTTGGTCTTTGAACATTCGAGTGATCATTCGCTGGTAGGTTGCTCCAGTGTTCTTGAGGCCGAACGGCATCCCTTTGTAGCAGTATGCTCCTCTCGGAGTGATAAATGCTGTCTTTTCTTGATCCGGACTGAACAGTGGTATTTAGTGATAGCAGCTATAAGCGTCCAGAAAGCTCATGCGCTCATGCCCTGCTATTGAGTCTACTAGTTGATCGGTGCGAGGCAGTGGAAAGCTATCTTTAGGGCAGGCTTTGTTTAAGCAAGTGAAGGCAACGCAAACTCTCCATTTTCCATTCTTCTTTTTGACTACAACTGTGTTGGACAGCCATTGCAGGTACTAAACTTCTCTGATTGCTCCCGATGCCAGGAGTTTTTCGACCTCAACAATTACTGCTTCAGTGTGCTTAACTGAGGATCTCTGACTTTTTTGTACAACAAGCCGAGCGGAAGGGTTGATGTTAAGCTTGTGGCAAGCAAATTCTGGGTCCAACCCTGGAGTATCATATGTTGACCATGCGAATACCTCCATATTTTCCCTCAGCAGTTCCAGCAGCTGAAGTTTCTCATCAGCGCCTAGCGAGGTACCGATAAGGAAGTACTTTTTTAGATCATCCTCTTTTACCAGGGCTTTCTCCAAATCCTCTACTATCTTTTCCTCTGGGGCTCCCCCTGCATCTTCCAAGACTGTCTGTTCGGCCACTTCCACTGTATGTACCCGATTGCAGAGTTGCTTTGCCTTTAATGCCGCCATGAAGCAATGTTTGGACGCAACTTGATCCCCTGAGATCTGCTCTACTCCGTGTTTCGTTGGCAAACGGATGAGCTGGTGGTAGGTTGAAGGGACCGCCTCCATTTGATGAATCCATGGACGGCCAAGTATGGCGTTGTAAGGGGATGGTGTATTAATAACTAGGAACTCTATCTAGAGGGTTTTTGTTCCTGCCACGACTGGCAACACTATTCTGCCAAGCAGCCATTCTGGCTGCGAATTGAAGCCAACTAACGGGGCTGCCTCTGGGGTGAGGTGCTGCTCGAAGAGACCAAGCTTTCTGAACAAGTCATAATACAATGTCTGCTGCACTGCCTTGATCTACCAAGACTCGTTTTATGTCAAATCGTGTCCCAATTCCCACAGTTATAATCAGTGCATCAGTATATGGGTGCTGTATGCCTTATAAATCCTTTCTAGTAAATGAAACAGTGCACAAGGGGGATTTGGGTGCCGTGCGTACCTTTTTCGATGGAGGCTCTACTGACATGACCTGTTGAATTTGCATAGCCTTTGCAATCTCTTCTCTCAGTGTCTCCTCAGGTTCTTGAGTTGCTGTCCCATGGATCACATTTATTATCAACCGAGGTGGGTGCTCAATATTTGGTTCTGGTGGTGGGTTCCCCAGTTCGGTCACTTCCTTATCCTGATCAATGTAATCCCGGAGGTGCCTAGCTACTACCAAGTCCTCCAAGTGTTGTTTTAGTGCCCTGCAGTTTTGAGCCATGTGCCCCCTATCTTGGTGATAGGTGCATCTGAGCTTCTGATTGCGCTGAGCTGGATCTCCCAACATTTTCGGTGGCCAGACAAAGAAGGGCTCTCTCTTGATTTTTCTAGAATTCGATAGATCGGCTCTTTGAATACAGTTACGACGGCTTCGTGAGATTTGGACTTATCCACTTCATTCACTGCGATCCCTCGGTGCTCTCATCGATATGTTCTCTTCTTGTGCCGAGCTGTTTGTTCTGCTGATGCTACCTCGATGGGGATCTGATCATCTTCGAGGCGCGCGTACTGCTCAATCCTGGCACGCTAGTCTTTCAATGCTGTGGCTAGACGCTTGGTAAGTGATTGTCTCAACTTACTTTCCGGGCGCAGATCATGTTTGAAAGACATAACAGCCATCTGCTCGCTGCACACATTTTTCCTCTAGGTCATTGTACTCTTCCCAGTACCTCCTAGCGTAACTGCGCAGCATTTCCTCCTACTCCTTTCAGAGGCCGAACAGCGTATCCGGCTCCTTCGGGATCTTAGTGTTGGAGACGAACCTGGCTAGGAACTCTTCGGAGAGCTGCTTCCAGCCATGAATGGATGGGAAGACTTTGCACATCAGTGCCTCATCTCGGCTCCATAGAGACATCATCTGTCTGTAATGGCTAATATGTGTTAGCGGGTCTGACTTTCCATCGTACAAAGTGAACTTTGGTGGGGTAAATTTCTTTGGAGGTCTTATGGTCTCAATTTTCGGAGAGAATGGCGAGGAGACAAGCCTATCCAGCGCTTGGTGCTCTCTCTGGTGAACGGTACGGTCCAGATGATCCCGACGCTGCTCGTTCTGCTTATTGTCGATCAACCAAGTACGAAGGTCTTGAGGAGGGAATTCAGTCTGTTGGCTAACTGTCTTCTGCCTCTTAGCCCTTCTCCGGCGTTACCCACGGGTGTGGCTGCTTGCCGCCTCACTCTGTACCGGGATAGGCTAGCTTTGTTGCCTAGACTCATTTCTGGGAAACTTTTTCACTGGTGGCTCTCTAGATGAGCTCCTCCGTTGCAAACGAGAGGGCTCTACTTCAGTCTTCTTTTCCGTTGGATCACCCAGCACCCTTTTAAGTTAGGCTTTCAGCTCCTGTATCTCCATCCCCATGGAGTCTATGATTCGATCTCTGTAATCCTTTTCCAGAAGAAAGTGATGAGAAGAACCTCCAGCAAAGGGTAATCGATGTTCACGGATTCAGGGGTCCGGTTATTGCTTTTAGTTTGTTTCTCCAAGACTGTTGGGAGTGCCAAGCCTTTGTCCTTCGTCTTCTCCGTCTGTGGAGTATGTTTTGAAGGTGGAATGTCCTCAATCCCCATCATCGGAACTGAGTGCAAAGCTGAGAGATGAAGTGATCCACGTTCACCGCACCAATTGTGCGTACTGAGTTCCGCACTAGATGAAAATGGATCGGGGCTCTGTATTCGGTTGGACTATCCAGGGACTGAGGTTCCTGTCACAAGAAATACCGTAAGAGCTACCCGACCGGGGTTGGCCGGATAACCCCTCCAGTGTGGGAATCAGTGATCGGAGAAGAGATGTAGAGAGTTGAGTTTGTAAGTAAATGGGGTTTTACTTGGAATAGTTCAGTTACCTTCAATGTGAAGTTCATGTAGTATATATAGTGTTCCTTGCTTGCTTCTCAAGATGGTTTCATGGAGCTCTGGTGCTGCCAGGCTTCCTTTTAGCATTATCCAAGGTGGGGGGACCACCTGATAGTTGTTATAGAATGCATATATTCATTGTAGTCATGCTGATAACAAACTTCATTCTTCTGGTTTAACAGCTTCCGTGATTCTAGGTGTAGGGGACCAGCTGAGGTGGCAACTTGCATATGCACATACTTACAACTTCCACGTTTCTCTGCGAGGTTCCCTCAGCTCGGTACCTTCGCGCCCAGTTCGGCCCTATACAAGGCTTCCATTGGGACGTGCTGGTCCATTCAGATATCTTAGTGTGGGCTCGGCCCACTTTAGTTCGGCCCATAGATTAGGTCTTGTAGCTCGGCCTAGCCCAACATCGCGGTTGGGCTAGCCTTTTCACTGCGGGTTGGGCCCAAGTGCTTGAGGACTTGGGTAGACAGTTGATCATGGAGTTGGGCTCAATTGGCTTACCCATATATTCATCTAATCCATTTGGATTTGGGCTTTATTGGATTGGGCCGGCCCAAGGCTTGGATCCGACCCATTTTATATCCAGTCCCTTCAAAAGGTAGTAGAGATTTTCTTTTGCTAGAAGGGAAAATCTATGTTAGGTTTGGGGAGAGAAGCGTTTTAAACTTTGGCAAGCTTTGAATTTAATTTATTTTGTTTTTTAGCGAAGAATCTAACTAATATTTGGTTAGGTGGAATTATGCGGAATGAAATGAACATTATTTTCATGTCTAATTTATTAAAAAAATATTTAAAATATACATATATATATAATATAAATAAAGTCATTACTCAGTACTATACATAAATAATTATTTTGAAAAGAGATTGTTCATTTTAATAAATCAAATAATGACTAAGATTCATTAGCTAATGCTAGAAAACTTTCTGGTTCTAATTAATTAATTATTTAAACCAGCACTATTACATTTTGAACTAAATTTAATAGGTGCGTAGAGATTTTAAAAGTTTTATCAAAAAACATTTCAAATGTCTTATAGTGTGGAACTCACATGCGACTCATATTTTTAAGGGCAAAATTATAAACTTACTTAATTTGGTGAGTAAACCTCAACCAATTTAGTGATAATTTTATTTAAAAAACACTAACTGTATTATTAATTGGACTAAATTGACACAAAATCTAAAATTAAGGGTCAAAATTGATCCAATTAAAGCATAGGGACCAAAATGATATGAGAAGTAAAATATAGGGACCGTTGGCGTAATTTATCCTAGTTAATATAGGGTAAGACTCGCTATAGGAAATATGGGATTTAATGGCGATTATTTAACGAGGTTTTTTTAAATGCCACTTTTTCTAATATTTAACGACGTTTTATAAACGTCGTATTTTGTTTTAATTAAAACAGTACCGTTTACCAATAGAAGTCATTTTTAAACACCTTACAATGTTATCCCCTTTCTCTCTCTCTCTCTCTCTCTCTCTCTCTCTCTCTCTCAGTTCTGTGAGAATCAGAACCTCTCTCTTTCTTCAAATCCTCACTTTGAATCCGAGAAATCCTTCAGTCTCAGAGAAATCAATCCCTCAAATCTCTTGCGTTCTCGTTCTCTCTCTCTCTCTCTCTCGATTTCGAAGCTTCACCGCCACCACCATCTGCATCGTCTACTTAGGTGAGCACCACCATCTATAATCTCAGTTTCGTACTCTCTCTCTCTCTCTCTCTCTCTCTCTCTCTTTCGATTTCGAAGCTTCACCGCCACCACCATCTGCATCGTCTACTTAGGTGAGCACCACCATCTATAATCTCAGTTTCGTACTCTCTCTCTCTCTCTCTCTCTCTCTCTCTCTCAAGCTTTTCCTTCCGTCAATTCTTCTCCTAGGATTTGGATAAACCCTCTTCTTGCATGACTTTCCCCTTGTGATTTCAAGCGACAAATTCTCTCTAATTGTTGTGAGATCTGAGTTCGAACGGTGAAGGAGACGCCCTAGATTGTTGTGTTTTGGGGGGTTCTTCTTATTCCTTGAAGGAAATATCGTCTATACTGCTACATCTGGACCTTGCTATAGTTATTGAGACTGGATCATCTCTTTTTTCCCCCCAAGAAGGTAAGATTTGAAGTTTGAAGTACCAATGTCTTCATGTCATCAAAATTTCTTTTTTAATAACATATGTTTCAGATCTAAGATTTCTCATTCAAAAATATGTTTAAGATTTGAAATTTCTTATTCAAAAACATATGTTTCAGATCTGAGATTTCTCATTCAAAAATATATGTTTAAGATTTGAAGGTTCTCATTCAAAAATATTTGTTTGAGATTTGAATTTTCTCATTTGAAAATATATAGTCTTTCTTCATTAAAAATTTTCATTCGAAACAATATCATTTAGATATGAGATTTTCATTCAAAAATACATGTTTCAGATTTAAGAGTTTTTATTCGTTTGAGATCTGAAGAATCGTTGGGAATTTTTTTTGGGGTATAGCCTTCTTCCTGCTTAGGCTTTTGATTGTTGATTTTTGAGGGAATCCGAGCTTTTGGGTATATGAATGACATCCTTGATGAGGTCTGCTACTATGTTATGTTACTTTTTTTTTTTTTTGTTATTAATTCATGCTATATTCATTAATCAAACTCAACAAAAATGGAATAAAAGTGGACTTTCATGTTGTAGTTCAAATCGATAAGAGAAAAAAAAAACCTGAGAGATGTGTTGCCTTGTCGTGATCATAGACAGTTAGTAGATCATCATCTTCTTCTTGTTCCCTCACCTTCACCTTTGGATACACTTCAAAATTCAACAAACACCCAGAAAATCAATTTCACAAAGCATCAATAAATAAAAGCATACCCAATAACCAAAAGAAAAAAGAAAAAAAGCCCAAATCAAGAAAACCCCAACCCACTTGTTTTTGTTCCTGAAGATACTTGAGGAGTTGGAGAAACAAGAAATTGGAAGAACAGATTTTGGCTTTTGGGTCAGATATCTTTGAAGCCAAAAGCAAATGAAGACATCAAAAACATGTTTTGAAAGATGTGAACAGTCAACTATATTTAAATGGTGGGGTACACCACTGCTGTTTGCCTTTGCTGACCTGAATAAGAGATTGTGGGAAGGTATCGATATCATCAGGTCAATGCTTGATTGGGGCCACTTTGATACACTTGGGACTTCATGTAGGGGGCTCAATTTCGAATCGGATACGTTTTCCAAACGGCACTGCCTTTCTTTCAACGGTTTTGTTTGCACTTTTTCTTTTTGTCTTTTTTGCCATCTGCTTTTTGTTTTCTACATGTTTGTTTGGGTGGTGGTGCTATATTAGCCGTAGGGGTGTCCGCGGATCGGTTTTGTGCGGTTTACGGTTTGGTTTTGACCCGCCCGCATCTATGCGGTTTAGGAAAAAGTCAACCCGCAACCGCCCGCAGTGCGGTTTGCGATTTGTGCGGATAGGGTTTGCAGATGTGCGTGCGGTTGCGGACGGTTTGCGGTTTACACTTTTTTCTTTAAAAATTAATTTTTGAATTTTTTTTTCCCCATGAATTTAGGCATCAGATTCATTTTATACATTTGTGATCATTTGACAACAATTTTCTGATGAGTTTACAAATAAAAATTGAATATCAATGCATTAAATGAAAGTACCTGTGCGAGTAATTTTCTGACCACACTGCCCGCCTAGTAATCAGCTGGAAAAGCACTGGCAGAATAGATGGCTTTAGCTAACCTGTGACAGAAAGAAAAAGCTCCGGTGGTGGCTCTTCCACCCAGGGGCACTCCAACGATCAAGTCAGTATATCTCTCAAAGATAATCAAGTGCTAAACTTACAAGCTTCAGCATAAAAAGCATACCTTAGACCCACGGGGGTGCCTTTCTTTTATAGCCAACTCAATCCTAATCCTATTAGAACCCTGACTTCTATGGATTCTTGTTCAGTACTTACTTTGGACTCCTCAAGAGATAAAGATAAACTCCCTAAGAGCTTTATCCTTATCTTAGCTAAGTCTCCTCCTTGTTCTAGGACTCTTGTCCCTTATCCCTTATCCGCTTATCTCGGATTCCGATATCTTCGGAGATAACCTCGGCCTTGCCGAGATAACCTCGACGTCATAACCAGGACACGTGGCACCTCGGCTGACACGTCGGCGTCACCTTGCCACGTGTCGATATTCAGAAAATACATCCCCACAACTGCCCCCTTGGTTATATTACTTCGGCATTCTGAGGTGATGGAACCTATATCTGTATTTTCTTCCAGTAAATCAGCTTAAAATTTGACAGCCGAGATCATTCATTTCTGGCCGACATGCTTTCATTAAAAAATCAAGATTTTTAAGGAACTTTTTACGCGCTTAAGCTATCACGCACTTCAACCCAACCGTTTTAGCCACGCGTTTCCCTCTTACTGGTCCGTTCATGTGACATGCCTGTTATCCACCTCTTTCCTCACGTGCACCGTCTGACGCCCTCGTTCTTCTAGGCGTATTGATTGCTTTTGCCGCCGTTTCTGTTTAATCAAAAACCCTTCTCTCTTTTTTCCGTCTTTTCACTTTTTCATTCGAATTTCCTGCTCTCTCTCTCTAGCTTTCGAAATCCTCCATCGCTCAAGCTTCCAAAGCTCTGTAACCTTCTCCGTTCACCTCTTCCGGCGAGATTTCCACCGGTCTTCCGCTCCTGTAATCATCGTAGGACATCGGCAATCCCCTTTCCGGCTTCCCTTTTGCTAGTAAGCTATTATTCCTTTCGTTTTCAGTCCCTGATGTTTCTTCTTTTTTGCTGTCGCCATTACTGTACTATTTCAAGCTTTTTTGACTCATAAATCATACATCTGAATGCATTCATCCATGATTTTGCCTTTGCCCACATTTTGAACACACGCACTGTTTCACCACATCTTTACACTTTTGCCACTGTTCTTGGCCATGTACTCTGGTATTCTTCATGTTCTAGATAGCCCATCTCAATTCTTGTTTCTGAAACTTCGTTTTTTCTGTTTTTTGCATCTTTTCCAGATTCTTGCTTTCAATCCGTGTTTCCATAGATTTAGGTCTGGGATTTGTCTGTAGAACTCATAACTTAGGAAAAAATTGAAACCTGCACCTTCCTTATTGTTTGTCGAGGTCCCAATAACCTTTTAAAAACATCTTCTAAGACCCACCTTCTAAGATTAAGCCGATATCATGGGTATGTGGAAACATAGGGTAAACACCCCTTCCAAACTAGAATACTTCAGACAGGAGTTTGAGATCCCAGCCGACGTCCATTTGAGGTTGGCTGGGGATGATGACTCCATCATGCCCACTGCTGACTCCATGCCTTTCCCCGTAGTCGCCTTTATAGAGTGTGCACTTCGGCTTCCACTAAACATTCTGTTTCGTGAAGTTCTCCATTATTATAGATTGAACCCTATGCAACTGGCAATCAATTCCTATCGAGTGATTTTTGGTATCATAGCCCTAGCTAAACAGGAAAACACTAGGATCACCCTTGCCGACATCCAATATTACTATACCATGTGTGGCCTTAACTTGAAAGAAAAAGGCTACATTTATTACCTTAAGCCGAGGTCCACAGAATTCAAAATTGTAGCCGACCTTCCAGACTCCAACAAGGGGGCTAGAGATGATTATTTCATCACCTCGAGAAACTGGGAGTTTGCCCCAGATGAAGACCTCCATCTCTTCCCTCTCCTACGATCAGTCTTTATAGAGGGTAATGGTAAGAGCCCTGCATTCATACTTGTTTTACTTTTAAAGTCTTGTATGCTTTATCTGTTTCCTAATGTCTGCTTTGTCTTTACTTTTACAATTCTTCCTCAACCGCCAAAAACCTTTCGCCAATCCTTTGTTCCCAGCAAGGATTTAAAGAATTTACTGGACCTGCCAGTTCAGAAGCGAAAGGCACCCCTGCTTCTCAACTTCATCCCAACATACAAATCAGCCCTTCCCGACGTCCCCAGGAAAAAGAAGAAGAAGAGCTCATCTCTTTCCTCTGCTACAACTCTTCCAGCTACATCAACATCGCAAACAGACCAAGGATCAACCTCTGATCCAGCAGAACAGCCGTCGACCTCGGCTTCATACCTCATTCCACCATCCCAAAGAAAGCGTCACCGACGTCTTGTTCTTACAACTGAGATGGGTCGCGCAAAGCCAGTTGCTAAAGACCTCCTAGCCGGCATTCCATCATCCATTGATGAACAACCAACACAAACCCAGCCTTCAGAAAAACAAAAAAGAATTAAAAAAGCTCAACCGAAGGCGAAAGTGGCTCAGCTTGAGACTGAGGACACTTTGCCAGCCCCACAACTAGCTCTAAGTCAGAAAACTGCCTCTGTCCCATCGAAGAGGTTTGCCGAAGTGCCTCATTCCGAATCTTCCAAAATCAAAAAAGCCGAGATCATCTGCAACGACTTTGGGGTCAAAGAAACCAGCTGTCCCCTAGGCCCCCGAGATCACCCTACAAGATAAGCCTGTAATGGCAAATAACAGTGCCGACGATATCAATGTCGACGTTGCACTTAGTACTGCTTTACTTCTCCCAGGTGACTTGGAGCGGAACGCCAAGTATAGCGAGTATGAGAACTACGCCTTGATGTTACAGCACTCTGTTCAGGTAAACGTCTTCTTCTTGGTAAATTTTTCTTTCTCTTTATTTCCTACTTTGACTATTCTTTAATACCTCTGTTTTCTTTCAGGCCATCCAGCATGCCCATTCTTTCTCAATGCAATCTTTTGAGAATCGACAAAAGCTGGCCGACATGAAGAAGGAGTTCTCTTCGATTCAAAAGATTAATAAAGGTCTTGAATCAAAAATGAAGAAGCTGGAGGATCAAGCCGAAGCTGCAATTAAAGCTCAAAATAATGCCGAAGAGAAGGCTAAGGCTATCAGAAAGGTGGCTGAATCTCAAAGGAGAGAGGCCGAGGAAAAGATGGCCCAAGCTGAGAAAGAGCTTCAGGAGGCCCTGGCCACCAAAGAAGCTGAAATCAAAGAAGCCGACAAAAAGGCATATTCACAGGGTATGGCCGACGTCACTGAGGCCTATGAAAAACAAGTGAAGGAGGCATGTAACAAGGGTTTCACTCTTGGTTGGATGTCCCTTCTTAAAAAACTTAATATTCTTGATGACTCTCTGTTGCAGAAAGCCGACGCCGTTCCCTTGCCATTTCCTCCAGTCCCAACTCCAACTGAAGATGTCGGCGAATCTGATGCTGAGGATGAGGCCAAGGAGGAAGAGGACGAGGCTTTGATAAGAAAATCAAAAGATGCTGATGGGGCCAAGTCCCCTCCTCAGAATGAGCAAGTCCTAGACTTGACTCAGGATGAGGAAGGTGATGAGGTTATCCAAGAAGCTGTTCCCGACATTGTACCAGCCGACATCCCTTCTGAGGTCAAGACTGTTGAAGAAACTCTTCAAGAAATTGATGCCAAAATAGCGACAGAGAAAGAGGCCGAGGTGGTATCTGATCTTCAAATTCAACAATCTGGAGGGGAGGAGCCTTAGTTCTAAGTCTTCTTTTTACTTGTATCTTCTTGTTTCTTTATCTTAGGGAACAACGTATGTTCTTTGTATGGCCGATGTGCCCCCCTTTTTTCTTTGAATGTTAATACAATGTTTTTGCTTGTATTCCTGTCTTCTCTTCTTTGTATGATTCTATACTTAGAATATTCTGCATATATCGTATGTACTTCTTTCTTCTTTGTGCAATCTTCTCGGGGTAACACACCTCAGTTATGCCACCTGATAATTTACCTCGGCAAGTACTTGTCCTGTAAATTGCTTATAAGTTTCAACAAGTGAAGATAAACATTTATCTCAGCTTAACTTCAACTTGTAAATTGCTACAAATTTCAGCCAGCGTTAAGCATTACTTCAGTTTAACTTCAACTTGTAAATTGCTACAAATTTCAACAAGTGAAGATAAACAAATACCTCGGCTTAACTTTAACCTGTAAATTGCTACAAAATTTCAACAAGTGTTAAGCAATACTTTTCGGTTTAACCAACTTGTAAATTGTCCACAAATTTCAACAAGTGTTAAACAATGATCTCGGCTTAACTTAACTTGTAAATTGTCCACAAATTTCAACAAGTGTTAAGTAATATTTTTTGGTTTAACCAACTTGTAAATTGTCCACAAATTTTAACAAGCGTTAAACAATGATCTCGGCTTAACTTATCTTGTAAATTGTCCACAAATTTCAACAAGTGTTAAGCAATACTTTTCTCTTCCTTCTGCCCCCTAATGTGAGCCTGAGTTTCACTTGGGTTCGCATTATACATGTATTCCAGAGACAATGTCAAGTATCTTGCAAACAGAACTGAATCTTTATTTATTTATTTCGGCAAATGGTCAAGGAACAAAGGAATTCTAATGATAGAAAATTTTCAAATTACAAGTGTTCCAAGATCTTGGCAATTTCTTTGCCCTCTTTATTTTCCCAGTACCGAGATGATCTTGTAGGGTTCTTCCCAATTTGGGCTAAGCTTGCCCTCTCTGGTAGCCTTCTTGTTGTTGATAACTGTTCTTAGGATGAGGTCACCATTCTAAAATTCTCTTAGATTGACCTTCTTGTCGTATGTTCTGGCAAGCTGTTTGTTGGTATACTGCAAGCTGGACTGCAGCTTTTTCCAGAAGATCTAGCTCTCGGGCTAAGAGAACATCATTAGTTCTGTTTTCTACCCCTTGGGTTCTGATTCTAGGGATGCCGATCTCCAGTGGAATGATTGCTTCTATGCCATAAGCCATGGCAAAGGGGTTTCCCCAGTTGATCTTCTTGGCGTAGTCCGATATGGCCAGAGTACATTGGGCAGTTCGTCCACTCATTTTCCTTTTTGCTGCCTGCAGCCTCTTCTTTATTCCATCTAAGATTATTTTGTTGGATGCCTCTGCTTGCTCATTGCTTTGGGGAAAACTTGGTGTTGAGAAGTAGTTCTTGATCTTGAATTTTTGCACAAAAAGTTCTTCTTCCCCATCCTGGACAAGGATTTTCTTAAGTGCCTCTTCGCTCTTCTCGGCTGGTTCCTTGCCGACGTCTTCTAGGACTTGTATGTCCTCTTCTTCAATTTCTGCCTTTTCTAGCTCTCGAACACTGCAAGTAGAGTTCATTGCTGCCATGGAGTAACTTTTTGCCTGCAGCTGATCACCCCTGACTTCTTCTATCCCATGCTCTGTTGGGAATCGCAACAGTTGATGCAATGTTGAGGGAACTGCCCCCATCATATGCAACCATGGTCTTCCCAAGATGATGTTGTAAGGGGAGGGTGTGTCGATGACGGTGAATTCTGCCTTGATTTTCCTGGTGCCAGCCTGCACCACCAGGCTTACTGTTCCCAGTGGCCATGTCGGCGTTTCATTGAACCCGACTATTGGGCCGTTGGATCGTTCCATGTCATATGGGTGAAGGCCAAGCTCCTTGTAACATCGGATGTACATGATGTCACAAGAGCTTCCTTGGTCAATCAGGATGCGTTTCACTTGGCACTCCCCAACATGGAGGGATATTACCAAGGCATCGTTGTGCGGGTGCTGGACCATCTCTAGGTCGGCTTCAGTGAAGGTTATCATTGGTCCCTGGTACTGTTCTGCTCGATGTCTTTTCTCTCTGACTTGATAGACATGTTGTAGGTGTTTTACCTTCCGGGTTTCTCCTCAGATTTTATTTTCGTTGACCTTTGTGTGGATTACGTTGATTACCCAAGGTCCTCCTACTTGTGGCTGTTGTGCTGGAGGAGGCAGGGCTGCTGGTGCTTGGGGCAATCTCGCCCGTTCTTCCCTTGTTCTGGTTTCATCAACAAGGTCTCTCAGATGTCCCTGTCTTACCAGGTCTTCCAAATATGTTTTTAGGGCTCTGTAACCCTGAGTTGTATGTCCATCTGCATTGTGGTAGGCACAATGCCTACCAGTGTTTCTTCCCATGAACTCTCCGGGAGTCCTTTCTGGCGTTCTGAAATAGGGCTGGTTTCAAATTTGATTCAGTACTTCGGGAATTGGGATCCGGAACATGGTTGTTACTGCTTGTGTAGCCCTTAGTTCTGCCTCTTGCTTGCTCGTCCCATTGTTACCTCGGCCTCGCTTCGGCGAGCCGTTCCCTTTCTCCTGTTTTATCTCCCTATTCGTCGATGTGTCTTCTTCGGCTCTGGCATACTTCTCGATTCTTGCCATGAGCTCTTCCATGCTTTTTGGCAAAGTTTTTGCCAAAGATTTCTGTAGCGGACAATTGTCTTTTAGGCCATTCTTGAATGATACGACCGCTACTTCTTGATTACATTCTGGTATTCGGTTGAATACCTCATAGTATCTTTTTGCATAGGCCCTGAGGCCTTCATCTTTACTGATCCTCAAGGCCATCAATGCGTCCACCCTTAATGGCTGTAGCTTATTTGTCACGAACCGGGCCACAAACATCTCGGCCAGGCCTTCCCAAGTCTTCATGCTTCCCTTCGGTAGTTTATGGAACCAATCTTATGCAATCTCCCCGAAGGATGAGGGGAATACTTTGCAGAGCAATGGCTCGTTCCCACTATACAATGCCATTGAGTTCAAATATAGTCTAACGTGGAAGTTGGGGTCTGACTTGCCGTCGTATATTTGAAACCTCGGCATACTGAATCTCTTTGGTGCCTCAAACCTGTCCAGTTCCACCGAGAATGGTGTCTTCGGCCTATCTAGGGATGTTACCTCAGCGTCAGCATTCTGCTGCTTCCTATTGAGGTAATCCCTTAAGTCTTCTTTGCTCTGCCCAGGAGTTCAGCTATCTTTTGACTTCAGTCTCTTCGGTATACTACTCTCGGCCTCGTGGTGAGCCCTTTTCGACCCTTCTCCATGAGTTGTGTCGAAGCACAGTGCCTGCCCCTGAACATGCCAATGTCCTCTCGGGTCTGCCTCCTTTGCATGTTGCGTCCTTTGTGATTCTTCTCTTCTTGGCTCCCTTCGTCCGACTTCCCTGGAAGGTCGGTGAGAATGTCTTTCGCTCCCATTGTGCTGGGGGGCTTCTGGAATTACTTTCTGCCCTTGCTTCTGGGCGTTGGCTGCTGGCATCGGCGTGTCCTGCAGTGGGTATGGTGGCTGCATGACGTTATTTTGCATCATAAAGTTGACGATCGATTGCAGGTCTGCCAACTTATTTTCCATCTCTTTCACCTCTTCGTCCTTCCACAGGCATCTATCCTTCCATACCTGGAGGTTATCTTCATTGTAGTAGCCACTTCGATCTGGATTGTTAGTCTGGCCGACGTCCTTTATGCCAGTATTTTGGTCACGAGTTTCTGTGTTGTATTCATCTCCTATGACATCAAGGTCAATGGGTCTCCCACTCCCAGCAGGAGTGTCGCCCCTAATGTTTTCCTTCTGTCCGTTACTGGCCATTTATTCTCCTATCTTTCCCACAGACGGCGCCAAATTGTGCGAGTAATTTTCTAACCACACTGCCCGCCTAGTAATCAGCTGGAAAAGCACTGGCAGAATAGATGGCTTCAGCTAACCTGTGACAGAAAGAAAAAGCTCCGACGGTGGCTCTTCCACCCGAGGGCACTCTGACGATCAAGTCAGTATATCTCTCAAAGATAATCAAGTGCTAAACTTACAAGCTTCAGCATAAAAAGCATACCTTAGACCCACGGGGGTGCCTTTCTTTTATAGCCAACTCAATCCTAATGTAACAACCCTCATACTGTTTACCGATTAATGATTGATTAACTGCTAATTACTGTTAACCGAGACTGATTATGACTGATAGTTGAACTGATTAAAGTACTGAACTGACAGACCGAAATTGAAACTGAATTGAATGAATACATCTGTTTGAATTGCATTTTATCTGTTGACTGTTTGTTGATCTGTTTGTGTTTTATGTTTAAATTGATAATTGAAGGCCTTATCGGCGACCGAACCGGAAATTGATTGATGTTTTATGATCATCATAATTAATATGATTTTATAGTGTATTTATCTGAAAACTGATTAGGTATGATTAAATTAGATTAAACATTGATCAATTGCAAACTGTGACTTATTTACCAAACTGACCCCTAGTGGACCACTACACCAAACTTTGTTTAAACCTTAGCCTTGCTTTGCAAAACATTTCCTCAGCTTCTTTGAGCACACCACCGAACTAGAGAGAGAGGAAGTGAGAGAGTTGAATTGTTCTAGAGAATTGGCTTAGTCAACTTGGAGAATTGCTTGCTAATTGAAGTATAGATTGCATATTTGAGCTCCTAGTCTTCTAATTCAAGCTCTAGGTAAGGATTTCATCTTCTCCTTCTTGTATTTGAACTAATTCTTGCATGGTCCGTGTTAAATTGTAGAGCTAAGCCATGAATTGGTACATTAATGGTGAATTGAAGCTCATTTCTTGCATGCATGTTAGTGTTGTTGGAGTTTGAGTTGAATTCATAGCAAAAAGGTTACATGCATGTTCATGATTATGTTAAGTCCATGGTTTCACCATGTTTTGGAAAGAATTGGCTCCTTAGAGCATCAAATTGGAGCTTCAAAATGATTTTGAATTCATGCATGTTTGCATGTTCTTCATGCTTTTGAATTTGAGTTTGAATTAAACACCCTTGGGCTTTGATTTCTTAAAATTGAGCTTTGAACCATGTTATTCTATGTGTTTATAAATGTTTTCCAGAAAATGGGCCCAAGAGGATTGGTTTTGATGCTTTTGAGCTTGGTTTTGAACCTGGAGCTCGAATCTGGGATTTCCAGATTTCAGTTGTCCGCTCGAGCGGGGTAAGTGCCGCTCGAGCGGGAAAATCGAGCTTCCAGCATCTTGCACTGTTTTACAGTCCGCTCGAGCGGGGTATGGGGCGCTCGAGCGGAGTCATGTCTCAAGCTCGAGCGGGCGTCGAGCGGGGATTTCACCCATCCAGTACTTTTACAGTACGCTCGAGCGGGAAAGTTTACGCTCGAGCGTGTACCTTTGTCTGCCTGTACGCTCGAGCGGGGAAACCTGCGCTCGAGCGGGACTCTGTTTTTCCGAAAATTCTGAAAATGTTTTCTAAGTGCATCTTTGCATCCTCATCCCATTCTAGGCATTCTTAGGCCTAGTTTAAGGCATCTTGTTGAGGATATAGATGTAGAACACACCGAGGCATTAGGGATTAAGTTGTTATATTTCCCAACTGTATAGCTTAGTGTGTTCAATCTGTTAACTGTGTAGGGTTGGCGACTGGGGAGACACGCTCTAGCATACTGTAGCCCGAACTCTGTGAGTAACGATTGTGTAAAGATATGTTCACAAATGATTATCTTCTGAACAACTGAACTGTACTTGTTTCTGAACTGATTACTGTTAACTGAATGAATGTATGTCCTATATTCTGAACTGTATTGTGGCATCCTTAGCACCTACTGTTTACTGTTACTGTGACAGAAATCTCTATTGGTTCCCTTGTTGGAACCACTACTGTTTACTGACTGATGGCCATCATTACTGTTCGGTCTTCTAGACCTACTGTTTACTGTTATGCTAACGGATGTACCACATATGACTGTTTACTGTACTGAACAACTGAATGACTGATTGAAATGAACGGTTTTCATACTGCAAGGACATTCATTCTTAACCTCTTTACGCATCATGTTATTCACTGGGCTTTAGCTCACTGCTCATATATATATGTAGGTGCTCAGCCGCCAGATCGGAGCTAGGAGCGTGGGTTAGACTCCAGTTTTGTCAAGCCAGCCTATGTGCCTCACTGCAAGGTTCCGAGCCTCACCGTTAAGGCTTAGGGGTGTTTTAGATTTTCCCCTTCTGTACTGTCTTACTGTTCTGTATAGACTGAATGTTTATCGTACGGTTATGCAGGGATTAAGTCCCTAGTCTGAATGATTGTAACTATTGTGCATACTGTTCTGTACTGTTATGTATGAATGTATGAAAAGTCTTTTTGCATACAGATTGTCACAGCTCACTGGGCATTGTTTCTTTACTGTATTGGCTTCTGCCAGGCCCTGGACTCTGTTTTACCGTACTACTGTTCTGTAGGCCTTCGGTAATCTCGGATTACTGGCCGGTTATGGTGCTAAACCCATAGGGCCGGGTTTGGGTCGTGACACCTAATCCCACTAGAACCCTGACTTCTATGGATTCCTGTTCAGTACTTACTTTGGACTTCTCAAGAGATAAAGATAAACTCCCTAAGAGCTTTATCCTTATCTTAGCTAAGTCTCCTCCTTATTCTAGGACTCTTGTCCCTTATCCTTTATCCACTTATCTCGGATTCCGATATCTTCGGAGATAACCTCGGCCTTGCCGAGATAACCTCGGCGTCACAACCAAGACACGTGGCACCTCGGTTGACATGTCGGCGTCACATTGCCACGTGTCGGTATTCAGAAAATACATCCCCACAGTACCTAAAACAAAGAGACCCTACACTAGCATTTTTGCCATGAAAAAAATGTATATCAATGCATTAAAAAATGTATATCAATGCATTAAAGGTTGTACTCAATTAGAATTGCCAGTTTAGGACTTGATAATTTTACGGCATTAAGAAAGTTGAGAAATGTTTAAAAATAAGGATCCTAGTGTCATAGAGAACATAATGGTGCTCCTGTTAAAGTTACAAAGTTGGTATATAAAAAAATAATAACAATAATAATTAAAGGGTGGGCGGTTCTGCGGGTTGCGGGCCCCCCCGCAACCCGCAAATTTGTCATATTTCAAACCACATCCGCCCGCATTATGTTTGCGAAACCGCCCATTTATATGCGGGTTGGGCGGTTTGAGCGGTTCGGATAAACCGTTGCCCACCCCTACTTTTAAGTATCTCAGTTGGAACTTATTTGAGACTTTTGTTGCTTGAACTTAATCTTCATAACTGATGATTACTATAGCGTGCTGGCATTGGAACAAATTAAGTCACATCTTCACTTCATACTTGTTTATTCCAATGAGCCTATGTTCTCTATTATTATGGTTGCTTGCATTGCAATAATTAAGATTTCCATGATTGTTAATTTACATCTCTATTGTGGTTTCCTACTTTTACTGCAGTTGGTGGTTTTGTCACTTTTAATGATTTGGTTTTTTCATTTTTTATACAACACAAATGAGTAAGGGTAAAAATAAGTGACTGAAATGGGTTCACCCAGCTGCCAAAATGTATGCTTCTTAGTAAGTTAATTTGTATATGCTGTAATTTAATTGGCATTTTTCTTAAATTCTAGATCATAATAACAATATGACTCAAGCTATGGGTGCTAGAATAAATTTATAGATGATTTTCTTGACCCTCCAATGAGTTTACCATGAGACTATATTTATTTTCTTTCTTCTATTTTCATTTTCTTTTCTTGGGATCTTAGAAGAGTACTGTGCATGTTCTAGTGTTGGAGAGAGCACTCATGCTTTATGAAGTTTTGTTTGTTTGCTTGTTATATTAAATGTTGTTCTCTGTGATAATAGTTAGAACAAAAGATTGGATTGCCATAGGAGGATTTTTTAATGAATAGTCTAAGTTGGAGTCTTGTTTGTACAAGTGTCGATGAGTTTTGTCTATATATACCTATGTTTTTTCCAGCTTATAATTTATTGAGAATCTTTGCTTTTTATATGTTCTATATTTCTCGTTGTTTTGCAACACCTCAAGAATTCATGTTTGACATTTGTTTTATCAAAATTTTGATGCATCACATAATGCCTATGAACTACACCAGGTTTTGGAAGAGGTGAAATGGGGATATTGGTGAAGTTTAGGTGTTCTGGTTTTCTTTCCTAAGAATCAGCATTCTAATTAATATTGGATACCAAGGTGAGATACTATAGAATTGTCTTTTGGGTCTTGTGCTATACTTGGTGGTACAATGCCAAAATTTGGCACCCCATTGTGGTGGGTTTTTTTTTGTTTTTGTTTTTTTTTTTTTTTTTTTTTTCAATTGGTGGTATAATGCCAAATTTAGCTTTGACACATTCGAGTTGCTATAAGGTCTAAAAGTTTAGTGCAACTCTTTAAAAGCATTAGATTTGCTAAATCGAATACTAGATAGATTTTTTGGAGGCATCTCCCTCTCTCTCTCTCTCTCTCTCTTCATTTTTTTTTTAATGTTATTTGAATGTAGGATCCTATTATTTTTGGTATAGAGGAGAAGATACAATGTGGACCTTCTTACCTAAAGATAAAACTATATGCTGATAATAAATACTTGATTCAAGCAGAATTTTCTTTGTAAGTCATCAATCGTGGAAAATTTTCTTTGTAAGGTGGTGAAACAATGTTTCCCTCAGCAGAGGTTGGTTTAAAATTCTTCCCGATTTCAGTTGAACATGACTAATAGTATTCCATTTTTTTTTTTTTGGAACTCCAACCAACTACTCTTCTCAATATCCAGTAATTCACTTATCCTGAAATTTTGTTTGCTTATTCTTATTATGTTTCTTGTTAAGTGAAAATAAAGTTTAATTGTAAATATAAACATTGTATTACATAGCATATTTTCGTTGATTTCCTTAATTATATGCTTGTGGATCTGCTTGTCCTGTTTTAGATTGCTTGTTGTGACAAAGATTGATTAAAGTGAAAACAGGCCCTCCGCCGAAAAGATATGAAATTTAGGAATTTAAATGCAAATCCTCAATCTCATTCTTAGAAAGCGCAATTCATCCACCATTTATGAATGAATAATATTATATCTATGAAGTTTGAGAGATAAAAGGTCTATTGTTGAACAAGGAGAAGAGAGAATATAGAGATGAAAACGTAGAAAATAGGAGGGAGAAGAAAGAAGGAAAAAAAAATAGGGGAGAGAAAAAGGTCTTGATGAAACATATATTTAGTTTCAAAAAGGCCAAATATAGAGTTAATAAGAAAGAAAGTCCATATATGAATGTCCAAATGATTTGTGAATTGGAATTGGTTAAACCCATATTGTGGGGTGGGATTCTTCATGCTAATGTTTGAAGTATATGTACGAGTATGATTACTTATGGCTGCATTGTAAGAACTATGCAAACGGTAGTTGGAGTTACATTTGGTATGTGTCAGAACTTTTTTTCAACAATAAATACATACTGAATTTATCTCTTCCTCTCAATTATGGCTTGTTATGGTTCGCACCCTCAGGTGGCAGTTCTTTGTCAGAAAAGGTCAACATCGGGGTAGCTCCTCCCGGAAAAACTAAGCCCACCGGCTGTTCGGGCGTGGTGTCTATTGAGAGCTTGGCCTTATCCATGGCCAATAAGACTGCTTGTCGATGCACTCGTGATGCCATAAGTAGTCCCCAGATGGAGATGTCTGCTTGTATCTTCTTTAAATGCTTCAGTACAGCCTCTTCTTCGACTTGCTTCTCTTTCTGTCTCTCAGCCTCCTTATCCTTCCCAGATGCCTCCGGCTGGTCTAAGTGCGGGGTCTTGAAATACCGCCCGCTTCTTGTCATATGATTGACCTCACCGATATACCAGGTATCATCTGGCAGATTACTCCCCCAATCTTCATTCGTGTGGGCAAGACATAAATCATCGTCCTCCTACCACATTCCGTCGACAGCCAACAAACACCTGTCTGGCTCCGGTTCAATTGCACCCGCAGTACTCTCTGTCCACATGCTCGCAGCATTCTCTATCTTCGTGCACGCAGCACTCTCAGTCCCCTCAGGGCCTTTAGCTTTCCTAATTCTCTCGGCATCCGCAAACCTTTCTTGTTCCAATTGCGTCAGTACAGCTAGCTGTTCAACAATTCCCGCATTCATAATGCCCAAGTCTCGAGCAGAATTCTTAGCACCGGCGCTCTCCGGCGATTCATTCTGATTTGCGACCCTTCCGGCCACCATTGATATTCTTGCCCCTGCCGGGCTCTGTTCCAACTGAGCTTTGTCAACAACGTCTGGCAGGTCATCAAGCCACCCGGTGACCTCTGCTGACTCCTCAAAATCTGACCTCTGGACATACATAATTATATTGTATATAGAAGTTTATACAAAAGTTGGGGTTGCCATAACCTCCTCTCATCTAATGTAATTCTACTTCTAATTTCTATACTATTAACCGGGCAACAATATTAAGTATACATTACTCAATTATAAAAAATTTAAAATAAAATATTATGACATACAAATTTTATACTATATAAGTTAAAAATAAATCACATAACAAAATTTTAATTTTTTTTTTTTTTTTTTTTGTACTAGGAAATAAAGACGCTCCATGGGTGCATCATAGTATCTATGGTCATGGCCCTGAGGTAACCGATTGCTGACCAGATTTAACCCAACCAAAAGAAGGGACCCACAACTGGGGTAAGAGAGGAATGCACTATTAGGGAAAATCGATGATTTCTTATAAGTAAATCAATCAATGGAAATAAAAACTAATGTGGAAAAATTAAATCAGTAACGACACAAGAATTTTACGTGGTTCCCTCAATGTGAAGTACGTTTACGGGATTGAAATTCGATTCTATTGTCAACCAATAATTTTCAAACGATTACAAACGAGACAAGAATGATCTCACAAACCACCCTTAGACGAATTCCAAATAATCACAAAATAATTAAGAGGAAATGCCTCTCCATATAAATGAACAAAAGTCTTCAAAACAAAATTGTAGAAAATCCAAAATAACAGCCCAAATCAGTTTTAAATCAGAGACAGCAGCAGCATTAACAAATCAAGCCCACAACATTGACCAAACACCAAATTGAAAATCATGTAGCACCATCACCTAGGATGAATGAAAATCATTATAATCGGCGCCCATATATAAAGGGAAAAAAAAACAATATATATACATATATTATTGATTCTTGGACTTTTTATCAAACCCTAGCTGCCACCAAACAGATTATTAAATACCCATTGGGCCTCCAAAAATCACATAAAATGTATTAAAAATATATTATAATTAACACCAAACCAAATTAAATTCTTTTAATAAACCAATTGAGTCCCATACTCTAATAAAGAGGTATACCTAACAATTCTTCCCCTACCAACTTAGGTGGAGGCATCAATCATGCCCGCCAAAGTTCAACACTTTATCAATCATATCCGAAATATTATCATATGTGTGAACCATTTCGAGTTGTAACAATTTTGAATCTAACACATCACGAATCCAATCGTATCTCACATCAATGTGTTTTGATATTAAATGAAAAGTATAATTTTTAGTCAAATGAATAGCACTTTGACTATCACAATAAAGCACATACTTTTCTTGCTTCAAACCCAACTCTTGCAAAAATTTCTTTAACCATAACTTTTCTTTGCAAGCTTCCATAATCACAATAAATTTAGTTTCAGTAGTTGAGAGAGCAATACATTTTTGCAATTTAGATTTCCACGCCACAGCTCTCCTTGCAAATGTTATCACATACCCCGAAGTAAATTTCCTAGAATCAACATCACCAGCCATGTCAGAATCTGTGAACCCATCAAGCATCGGTTTACCATCCCCAAAACACAAACACACCTTCGTAGTCCCTCGAAGATACCTTAGAATCCATTTTATCGTTGCCCAATGTTCTTTACCCGGATTAGAGAGAAACCGACTCACCACACCAACGGCGTGAGCAATATCCGGCCTTGTACAAACCATGGCGTACATCAAAGAACCAACTGCTGAAGCATAAGGAATTTTTAGCGTCTCTTCCTTGTCTTTCTCACTTGTAGGGCATTGATTCGAACTACGCTTGAAGTGACCCACAAGTGGACAACCAATCGGCTTTGCTTTATCCATGTTGAATCTCTCAAGAACCTTCTCAATGTAGCTTTCTTGAGACAACCAAATCAGCCTCTTTTTGCGATCACGAACAATTTTCATACCAAGTATTTGCTTTGCCAACCCCAAAATTTCATAGCAAAAGACTTGCTCAACTCTAATTTCAACCTGTAATCATAGTATAATCTTGACCCACAATTAACATATCATCAACATAAAGTAAAAGAATAATAAATTTGCCATCCGAAAAAATTTTCACGAACACACAATGATCTGAAGTGGTTAGAAAAACCATTATTCATCATGAAAGAGTCAAATTTTTTGTACTATTGTCACGGGGCTTGCTTGAGGCCATACAAATTTTTCTTCAATTTGCAAACAAATTTCTCTTTCCTTTTCTCTACAAAACCTTCCGATTGCCCCATGTAAATTTCTTCTTCAAGGTCACCATGAAGAAATGCGGTCTTCACATCAAGTTACTCAACTTCAAGGTTCATACTTGCAGCCATGCCAAGTACAACCCAAATAGAAAACATTTTCACAACTAGTGAGAAAATCTCATCAATTAAAAAATCTAAGTGATTCGTGATTCGGATCAGATTCAATTGCAACAATATCCAAACAATTAAAATGAACAACCTAAATCATCTAGCACATACGAAAGTGATTTAGGTTGTTGCTTCAAAATCAATAAATCGACACAAACGATTTTTACGTGGAAAAATCACAATTGGAGCACATTCAATTGTGATTAAAAAACCACGGGCAAAACGCCACTAATCAATCCACCATGAAAGAAATAAAGAATACAAATTTACCAAACAAATTACCCAAAACTCTGTCAATTTGTCTTCAACAATCTGTATAATTTTCACCGCAACCTTCATCTCGGAATTGATTAGATTGATGTTGAATCCACAACATCCATTGTCGAATCAACGACTACGCACAATGTCAAACTCCTTCGAATACTTCACGCTTGAATCTTCAGATTCCACCGAAGAAGAACACTCTTGAAATTGAATAATCAAAGAACTCTTTGATGTATTCTTGTCAAACCATGAGTATAACCCTTAATCAACCATCAAAGAATACTAGAAAAATGGCTCCAGAAGAAAACCCTAGAACCCTCAAGACAGATCTGGAAGCATTAACCCTAAAAACAGACTTACCGCAGCTTTTATAAAAACACAAGGGCCGCAAAGGTCGCTCAAGCAAAGGATGTCTCACTCGAGCAATGAACCAATTACGCGTGAATTTCTTAAGTGCCTTCGCTCGAGTGCACAAAATTTCTTCCCAGTATTTTTGTTGACTTAGAAAACTTTTGGGAGCACAACAACCTCGCTCGAGCCGGAACTCCTTCACTCAAGCGAGCAAGACAAAATTACAAAGAAACTTACAACTTGATAAATGATGTTTGTTCGTGTGATTGACAAAACTAAAGGACCTAACAAAAGTCAATACCTTTCTTTGCCCAAAGCCTTTCACAACAAGACGTGCCTTGTACCTCAAATTCTTGCCATCATTCTTCAATTTGAAAACCCACTTATTCTTCAGAATTTTCCTCCCCTTAGGCAACTTCACTAAATCATAAGTGTGATTTTCAAGCAAGGAATTCATCTCCTATTCCATAGCCTTTTTCCAATCATCTTTCTATGCATGCTCGATTGCTTCTTGGTAGCTCTCGGGCTCCCTTTGATCAAAAATCAATACAAATTCATTTGGAGGATACTTTCTCAAAGGTTGCCGGTCCCTTGTAGATTTTCTCAACTCAAATTGTGATGGTGGTTCTTGAGTTGGATGCTCTTCCTCAACTTCGGGCTCAACTTCATTTGGAGTAGCATCATAATCTACATCTTCAAGAGGTGGCTTCACATTTCTCCCATTTTCATTATCCACCGAAGACGAAGGAGATGGATCAATGTCAATGAAATCACTAGATTTTGGCTCCGGTTGATCACCTTTGCCAAAGTCTTCAATTGTTTGGTCTTCAAGAAACACAATATCACGGCTTCGAATAACTTTCTTGTCGACCGGATCCCACAATCTATAACCAAATTCATCACGCCTATAGCTAAGAAAAATACATTGTCTTGACTTACTATCAAGCTTGGACCTTTCATCCCTTGGAATGTAAACAAAGGCTCGACAACCAAGCACTCTCAAGTGCTCATAAGACACATCTTTGCCGGTCCAAACTCTTTTAGGAACATCACCATTCAAAGGATAGGAATGAGACAAATTGATCACGTCAACTACTGTCCTCATTGCCTCGCCCCAAAAGGATCTTGGCAATTTAGTATGTGAAAGCAAACACCTTGTTCTTTCCACAATGGTGCAGTTCATTCTCTCAACAATGCCATTTTGTTGAAGAGTCTTTTTAACTGTCTTTTGGTACCGAATACCTTGGCTACGACAATACTCATCAAATGGCCCAATATATTCACCACCATTGTCTATTCGAATGCACTTCAATTTCTGCCTTGTTTCTCTTTCAACCATGGCTTGAAAATGCTTAAATACATCTAGAACTTGATCTTTAGTTTTTAGTATAAAAGCCCAAACTTTCCTTGGATAATCATCAATGAAAGTAACAAAATAAAGTGTATCACTATGTGTTCTAACTTTTAAAGGACCACAAACATCTGAATGAATCAACTCTAAAACATTTACTTTTCTAGAAGCAACATTTTTATGAAAAGAAACTCTATATTGTTTACCTTCCAAATAATGAACACAAGTTTTAAGATGTGTACCTTTCAAACCGGGTAGAAGCTATTTTTCAGACATCAATTTCCAAGATTTACAATTCTCATAATCCATGGTACTCAACAATTTGTCATCTCACAACTATACATGTTCATGCATTTAACAAAAATTTAAAGTAAATTCTCAATCATCATAGACCAAGAAGATTGCCATTTTTTTTGCAAACCAAACTATGAAATTTACGCTCATTTATTCCGTTAACACAAGAAAAAGAAAGAAAATCCATAGATTTTTTTCCACATATTCCAAAACTCCCAAATTTCTAGGGTTCCTCATCAAAACCAAAACATCTCCCCATTACCTTGGTGAAATCTCACCAAAATTATCTTTCTTAAATCAATGAAAATGAAACCCTCAAGGATTTAAAAAAAAAAAAAAAAAAAGGTTGAGATTTAAACCCACTTTTGAAATCTCTACATTTTAAACCACAAGATCAAAAGCAATATAATAACTTCAAGAAAACCCTTAAAACACATTATCATTGCAAAACATATGTAACTCAAAGGAGTCCCAACCTCAAGGTTTGATGAAGAAAAGAGATGAAATCCTAGAAATCAAAGATGTCAAAGCCCAATCTCCACTGTACACAATGTAGCCCTAGCTTTGATCTTCAAAACTTGTAGGAGAAAATCGATCTAGACCCAAAGGGTTGCAAGAAATCAAAGGTTCTTGGAGTTTTGGTGAGAGTTTTTAGGGAGAAGGAGGAGTAAAATGATGTTTAGAGTGAGAGAGAAATGCCCCAATTGTGATACATACACAGCCAAATAGAGAGAAAAAAAATAGAGATTCAGTCTGCCCGCGCCCTGCACGTGCCCCTGCACATGTGGAGCCTACCTTCCGCACGTACGGCCCTCAACCTCGTATGTGCGACCATCCCATGTCGTACCTTCTCCAATGACCCAATGACCGGGCCTTCAATTATAACTGGGCCCAGCATGTTTTCCCAATCCTGGATGGGCCTTCACTTATAATGCTTTTGGGCCTGTGTGGTCTTTGGGCCTCTTCCGTGATATTTTCTGCGACCCATTGCTGTATATCTGCTGGATGACCCATACCATTTCTGCAAATTGATGAATGTACGGCAATGGTGGAACAAATGAAATCCTGTCATAATTAAAACACAATTTGTCGTAATTTAACCAATAGCAGTTTGGGTCACCATTTCTCACCATTGTCAGCGCTTGCTCCTTGTTGTCTACTGCAAGCGCGTCACGGTATATATTTTCTTTGTTCTGTTGGTTAGCGCAACGGCCTCGTTCATGGAATTCACCACGTTCAGTGTAGTCACCATGTTTGGAAAAGTATTCCAGAACATTTTGATGGTTCTGTGCCCCTTGCATATTTGGATGGAAATGGCGACTATTGTTGTCATGTGAGATATCGAAGAACCGTCATCTTGCATTTGGAAATGGTATGGGAATTGGACGAGAACATGGAGATGTGGTTCACTATTCGCATGTAATTCATGTGCAACTCTATTATAATTTGGCTTTTTTGGCTATTTTAGCCACAAAAGACAAAATAGGCTATTTTAGCCACAAAAAACAAAACATCACATCCAACTCATAATCATTACACTCTTCTCTCACAAAAAAAAGCCAAAAAAGCCAAAAAGTCAAAAACCCCTTCCCAAACCAAGCTTTTTAGCCCAGGCTAAAATAGCCAAAAAAGGCAAAAAGCCAAAATGCCAACCCACTTCCCAAACCAACCCTCAATGGCGTCACTTACTCCCTCTGATGCCGCAAGTCACTCTCCAAAAACTTTACTGATGTTAGAGAGTGAGGGAGTGAGTTATATATGGTTCCCAGGAGCGTCCTTTAATATTACTAGGACGCTCCTCCCCGCGCCACGTGTCGTCCGTGGATTGGTGCTCTCTTCCACATTTAGTGGCGTGCTATCGGCCAGGAGGCTCCACTACGCTCCCAGATCTGCCGTCCGAATTAAAAGATTGAACATGGAAAGTGCAACATAAATACTATTGTTAAAGGCAAAATAATTTGTGGATTTGTCATATTTTGCAATGGATCTCAGAGATCTTGGCCAATTTCGGCGGTTGGTTTAAAAATACGAGCCGGATGTTCTATTGTTGCACGGGTCCTTGATGGTCGTCGGCGAAGACGACGCTGAAATATTAATCTGGCACATCAACGCCTTATAGTGGCAAGAAGATGCTCTATTCGCCAGACTAAAAGCCAGATACGAGTTAGACGAGGAGGATACCCATGAACATACACCGCATCAGTGTGCAGAAACACATATTACCGCTGAGGAATGTGCAACGACCATCAATGCCGCTGAATGTTCCGGTTGCAGCATTAGGCATAGGTGAAAGCCAACTTAAAATAATTTTATTGCATCAGAATTGTATAATGTTCCCCAATTCTAAATAAAGAGAGTTGTTGTATTTTTACGCGTTGTATATTTCTTTTTATATACTCAAATGGACAATCTATGGGCCGCAACACATATGGGCCGCGTCGCTTATTGATGGGTCTATGTCTAATGGGTTGCTGGGCCGTATTCTGCAAATATGGGCCTGATTGTTTTGCTTATGTACGGCATTATATAGGCCTCGTTACTATAATTGCTCACTTATATTGTCTACCAATTACAGCCCATTAGACATTAAAGCTACTCAGAAATGGACTTTATTAGGACAGTATAAATTCAAGAAGACTCTAATTTTTATTTAATCATAAATATTTCCCCATCTCCAATCTTTTACAAAATATGAAATATCGTTGAGTACAATAGTCAATGCGAGACAATAATTAACGGTACTAATAATTCCAAAGCTGGCTAGTTTGGTCGTCATCCTGTGTGCAATAACCTGGGTAAATACAGCATCCGTCAAGCTTCCGAGACCAGGATATATCGGCCATGTATACATTGTCACACTGAACGTCCTGATTCCCAGTGCTCTCTGGAGGTTGTAGTTGAACAGGCATTCTATTTTGTAGATCCCCTGGTTCCCTCACATCGGGTTCTTCAAAGTGTCGTAAAAGACCCCTGACAGCGTCCTTTCTCTTCAATGGATGCGGTTCGATACATCCGTTTGTGTGGAATATCTCGCATCCGCATTGGAAGTGGAATACCTTCCTACGTTGGGCCTTCTTCTTCTCATTGCGGTGCCTCTTCTTGATCGGCTCTGGCGAACAGGGGTTGTTCGACTGTGTTGAACTCTGCATTTCTGATCGTCCACGCTTTGATCCCGGTGTGTTCATGTTTGTCTAGATATTCTATGTAACTAGAATCGGCTCTTGGGTTACATAATATAATGGTTGGAATCCCGCCCATTATTTTCTTTGGGCGGCATATTTACAATTTGAAATGAAATCCCTTTGCGCTCCAATAAATTCCTGCCAGTGTTTCAAATATTGTGGGCCACATAATCGAATTGTCAAAGTGTAGCTTAAAGGTTTTCTAACTCACCTAAGTGCTCAATTCTCAAGTCCAAAAGGATGAATTGAATTCCCTTTTCATTTTCTTCCTATTTCTCTTTCTATTCTCTGACTTTCTCATCTATCTCTCGGGAAGAAATTTTCTCTCAAACTTTCTCCACTCAAGAAGAAAGTTTCTTTCTAACTCTCTCTGTCCTTCTCCAATTGTTCTCTCTTTTGTTTTAGGAACTAATTAACTTCACGACTAATAGTTTCATTAGATTACGTAGCTAAGTTCAACAAAAACTAATTTTGCTTAGCCTCCAGGAAAAAGAATTTACTGTGTAGTTGTAGTTTAACGATATTAGGATAACATAAGCACCTCATTCAATGTTTTCCATCCACTCAATTCTGAAGTCCAAAACGATGAATTTTAATTCGTTTTAATTTTATTCCTATTTCCCTTTCTTTACTCTAGCATTCTATTCTAGCTCTCAAGAAGAAAGTTTTTCACTTACTCTCTCCATCCTTCAAGGAACTAATTAAGTTAGGCAACTAATAGCTTCATTAGCTTAAGTGGCCAAGTTTAATCCAAACTAACCTTGCCAAGAAATAGAATTTACTGAGTAATTATAGCTAGACAATAATAGTTTAACTTAAGCAATTCATTTAATGTTTTATAAATCACCTAAGTGCTCAATTCTTAAGTCAAAAAGAATGAATTTGAATTCTCTTTAATTTTCAGCATATTTCCCTTTTTTCTCTGACATTCTCTTCTAGATCTCAGAGAGAAAGTTTCTCTCTAAATCTCTCCGTCTGTCTTCAACTTCTCTCTTTTGTTCTCAGAACTAATTAGCTTAGGCAACGAATAGTTTCATTAGCTTAAGTAGCCAAGTGTAACTCAAACTAATATTGTTTAACCTCCAAAAAAGCGATTTTACTACGTAATTGTAGCTTAACGATATTAGTTTGACTTAAGCACATCATTTAATGTTTTCAAAATCACTAACATGTTTAACTCTCAAGTCGAAAAGGATGAATTAGAATTCCCTTTAATTTTCATTCTATTTTCCAAAAGGATGAATTTGAATTCGCTCCTATTTTAATCCTATTTACCTTTTTTCTGACTTTCTCTTCTACCACTCAAGACAAATGTTTCCCTCTAACTCACTCCGTCCTTCGCCATCATTTTCTCTTCGTTCTAGGAACTAACTAACTATTAGTTTCACTAGCTTAAGTGGCAAGTATTACCCAAACTAATTTTACGTGGCCTCCAAGAAAGAGAATTTACAGAGTAATTGTAGCTTAAAAATGTTAGGATAACTTAAAAAAACTTATTTAAGTTTTTAAAAATCATCTAACTGCACATTTCGAAAGTCCAAATGGATGAATTTGAATTCGATTAAATTTTCATCCTATTTCCCTTTAATTTTCATCATATTTCCCTATTTTTCTCTAACTTTCTCTCCAAGATCTCAAGGAGAAAATTTCTCTCTAAATCTCTCCGTCCGTCTCCAACTTCTCTCTTTTGTTCTCGGAACTAATTAGCTTAGGCAACTAACAGTTTAATTAGATTAAGTGGCCAGTTTAACTCAAACAAATCTTGCTTAGCCTCCAAGAAAAAGATTTTACTACGTAATTGTAGTTTAATGATATTAGTTTAACTTAAACACGTCATTTAAGGTTTTCAAAATCTCTTAAGTATTCAATTCTCAAGTCCAAAACGATAAATTTGAATTCCCTTTAATTTTCATTCTATTTCCATTCTTCTCTCTAAGTTTCTCTTCTAGTTCTGAAGAAGAAAGTTTCTCTCAAACTCTCTCCATCCTTCTAGCTTTTGTTTTAGGAACTAATTATGTTAGGAAACTATTAGTTTCACTAGCTTAAGTGGCCAAGTTTAACTCAAACTAATCTTGCTTAGCCTCCAAGAAAGAGAATTTACTGAGTAATTCTAGCGTAACGATATTTGTTTAGCTTTAGCAACTAATTTAATGTTCTGAAAATGACCTAAGGGTTGAATTCTCAAGTCCAAAAGGATGAATTTGAATTCGCTCCTATTTTAATCCTATTTACCCTTTTTTCTCTGACTTTCCCTTCTACCACTCAAGACGAAAGTTTCCCAATAACTCACTCCGTCCTTCGCCATCCTTTTCTCTTTCATTCTAGGAACTAACTAACTATTCGTTTCACTAACTTAAATGGCAAGTATTACCCAAACTAATTTTACATAGCCTCCAAGAAAGAGAATTTACAGAGTAATCGTAGCTTAAAAATATTAGGATAACTTTAAAAAGTCATTTAAGGTTTTAAAAATCATCCAAGTGCTCATTTTGGAAGTCCAAAAGGATGAATTGGAATTCGATTAAATTATCATCCTATTTCCCTTTAATTTTCATCATATTTCTCTATTTTTCTCTCCTAGATCTCAAGGAGAAAGTTTCTCTCTAAATCTCTCCGTCTGTCTCCAACTTCTCTATTTTGTTCTCGGAACTAATTAGCTTAGGCAACTAATAGTTTAATTAGATTAAGTGGCCAAGTTTAACTCAAACTAATCTTGCTTAGCCTCCAAGAAAAAGATTTTACTCCGTAATTGTAGTTTAACGATATTAGTGTAACTTAAACACATCATTTAAGGTTTTCAAAATCTCTTGAGTATTCAATTCTCAAGTCCAAAACGATGAATTTGAATTCCCTTTAATTTTCATTCTATTTCCATTCTTCTCTCTAACTTTCTCTTCTAGTTTTGAAGAAGAAAATTTCTCTCAAACTCTCTCTGTCATTCTTCGTCCTTCTATTTTTTGTTTTAGGAACTAATTAGCTTAGGCAACTATTAGTTTCATTAGCTTAAGTGGCCAAGTTTAACTCAAACTAATCTTGCTTAGCCTCTAAGAAAGAGAATTTACTGAGTAATTCTAGCGTAACGATATTTGTTTAGCTTTAGCAACTAATTTAATGTTGTGAAAATGACCTAAGGGTTGAATCCTCAAGTCCAAAAGGATGAATTTGAATTCGCTCCTATTTTAATTCTATTTACCTTTCTTTTCTCTAACTTTCTCTTCTACCACTCAAGACGAAAGTTTCCCTCTAACTCACTCCGTCCTTCGCCATCCTTCTCTTTTTTGTTCTCGGAACTAACTAACTATTAGTTTCACTAGCTTAAGTGGCAAGTATTACCCAAACTAATTTTACGTAGCCTCCAAGAAAGAGAATTTACAGAGTAATTGTAGCTTAAAAATGTTAGGATAACTTAAAAAACTCATTTAAGGTTTTAAAAATCAGCTAAGTGCTCACTTCGAAAGTCCAAAGTGATGAATCTGAATTCGATTAAATTTTCATCCTATTTCCCTTTAATTTTCATCATATTTCTCTATTTTTCTCTCCTAGATCTCAAGGAGAAAGTTTCTCTCTAAATCTCTCCGTCCGTTCCAACTTCTCTCTTTTGTTCTCGGAACTAATTAGCTTAGGCAACTAATAGTTTAATTAGATTAAGTGGCCAAGTCTGTAAGCCAAACTTATCCCATTAAACGAGAAACCAGTTTGGCTGATCATTTTTGAGAACGTCAGGAATGACACAGATAAACCATGAATGGTTTTATGGGGGATTCATATAATAAAATGCTTGGGAAAAAGCATCAATATAATCCCAATAACTGTAACGAGATTCTTTGTTGCGAATCTCAAGAGATCTGGTAACATGGGGATACATACCCCAAGCCTTCATAGGCCCGATTTTCCGGATAGTGGCTTTACTGTAATTAATTGGGCTAGCAGTACGATTGGGTTCCGCCAACGTATGCTTAAACTCAACTGAAGCAGTTTCTGTAAGTATTTGTTCAAAAATGTATCTGTACTGATCAAAATGCGGTAGAGCATGTTGGGTAGTAAGATACTGCCTTTTGATTTCCCATGGATCATTCATCTGTTGGACATCTTCTGCATTGATATAGAGGACTGTTTCCTCTATGATAGAGTTCTGGAGATAAGATTCAGGAGGTGTTAAGAGGACATCCTTAGCTGTTTGGCTGGATTCCTGTTTTTTACTGGAAAGAGCATTAAGCCCTGGAAATTCTAAAGTTTGAAAGGCCTAAAGGCCAGTTTGATATGAAAGTTTGAAAGGCCTAAAGGCCAGTTTGATATGAAAGTTTGAAAGGCCTAAAGGCCAGTTTGATATGAAAGTTTGAAAGGCCTAAAGGCCAGTTTGATATGAAAGTTTGAAAGGCCTAAAGGCCAGTTTGATATGAAAGTTTGAAAGGCCTAAAGGCCAGTTTGATATGAAAGTTTGAAAGGCCTAAAGGCCAGTTTGATATGAAAGTTTGAAAGGCCTAAAGGCCAGTTTGATATGAAAGTTTGAAAGGCCTAAAGGCCAGTTTGATATGAAAGTTTGAAAAGGCCAAAGGCCAGTTTGACATGAATGAATTGGGCTCAAGGCCGTCTGATGTATAATGAGCCAATGTATTTCCTTTATTTGATATTATTCACTGGGCTTTCGCTCACGCTCATTCATGTGTTTGTAAGTGAGCCAAGAGAGGTCCAGACCCAGCCCCAGTGAAGTCTGTATGGAACAACTGGGTTTTGGAGAGTCAGCCCATGTGTCTCACGCACGAGACTCGCCTTTGCCTTTTTGTCATCTTGTTCTATGTTGTCATGTTGGCGATGTCTTTGTATATGTCTCTATATAGTTTTCATGGGTTGACTTAGTTTGGGATGATCCTGTCTGTACAGAACTTTATGGTACTGTATTTCCGTTGTGAGTTATTAATGCATAGGTATGGTTTGTTATTATGTGCCATGTAAGCATGGCTCTATGGGCAAAGTTTTAATTTGCTTCCATTTGGTCCCCATTAACTCTATTAGAATACGTTTGGTTTGGTTTAGTTTGAGGCCGTAGGTAATCTCATGATTACTGGCCGGTTATGTCCTTAACCCACGGGAGCGAGTTTGGGTCATGACATTATGTGTTTATGTGATAACATGTTGACGTGACTAAGTGGGTATGGAATAAAGTTTCTAGGATGTTGATTGGATCCTTGGGTTTCTGGGAGTCCTGTTGGAAAAGCACTTGATCTATGCTGTTTCTAACCGGAACTCTAGCAATGCCACGGGACTGTCATTATCCGAAAATGAAATTCATAAGTGCTTATGTGATTATGTGCTTACGTGGAGTGAATTACAATTGTCCATTGCATTAGGACGTGAGTGTTATTGCTTCGGCACATTTGTGAATGTGCTAATGTCATCGTTACCTTTATTAGGATGTCAGGACGAGGACGAGGTGGTAGGCGTGGTAGGCAGGAGATGCCTTTACCGGATGATATTCTGGCACAGTAGGAGGGGGTTGGCCAGGCCAATGCGGCCGAGCCAGCAGGTCAGCAGGCTATGGACGCCTTAGCCCGTGGGATAGCCGATGCTTTGAGAGAGTCTATGGGCATTCTCAGAGTTGAGAATCCAGTTCAGGCACAAGTCCAGGCCCAGGTTGTTGATGCAGGGCCTTCCTTTCTAAAGTGGGAGTTCTTCCGGTCTAATCCGGACGAGTTTATTGGGAATCCGAAGGAGTCACTTTAGGCGGATGAGTGGTTGGAACAAATGACGAAGACGTTCGAGATGCTAGACATCGAGGACGGAGCATTGAAAGTGACCTTGGCATCTTTCCAGCTGAAGGGGGTGCGGGTCAATGGTGGAAGTACATGAGGGGCCGTATTAGTGGCACGTGGGAGGCTTTTGTGGATACTTTTCAGGAGAAGTACTTATCTCCAGTAGTCAGGGAGAAGCTGAGAGGACAGTTTTGCCAGTTCAAGTAGCTGAGTTTGTCAGTGGCCTAGTTTGAGGCTGCTTTTACTAGTCTGTCCAGGTTTGCACCTAAACTTGTGGCGTCCGAAGAACGCCGTTGCATCGAATTTGAGAAGAAGTTGAGGCGTGGCTTCAAAATGAGAGTTGGGGGTTCTATGACCCGAGACTATGGGCGTTCGGTTGATGCTGCAGCCCATATGGAGATCATGATGCAGGAGGAGGAGGAGGGACAGAGAGGCTCCAAGAGGAGTCAGGATGGTCAGGGTGATGGCAGGAGACAGAGGGGTTCTAACCCTCAGCAGTCTCAGGGTGGTGTTGTTAGATCGACCTTTCTAGTGCCGAGTGCAGGCTCAGGGAGAGACAATCAGGGAGTTATCACCTATTTTAAGTGTGGTCAGCTAGGCCACAAGTCTTCAGTTTGCTCGCAGAAGGGAGGAGGTCAGCGAGCTGCTTCTTCTTCGGCTCGACCTCAGAGCCAGAGTCTGGGCAAAGGCCAGCCTTTGTCTTGTTATCAGTGCGATCGAACTGGGCACTTGAAGAGGTTTTGCCCGCAGCTGAGTGCCACATCGGGCGCGTCTGGTTCTAGGCAGACGCAGAGTTTTCAGCCAGCTCAGTCTGTGCAGGCCTCGAGGGGCAATCCGGGAGCTTCGTCGTCCTAGTCTGTGCAACAGTCTTTTGCTCCTAGAGGTGAGCAGGTTGATCAAGGGCCTACAGGGCGTGTGTATGCTATTACCGCGCAGGACCTAGTACCAGCTCTACCTGTTGTGAGAGGTACCTTTTTGTTTTGCAACTCAGTTGCCAATGTGTTGATTGATACGGGTGCATCCTATTCTTTTATATCTGCTACATTTGCATCTATTTTGGGTTTGGAGTTGGCACAGTTAGCATCTCCTATTTGTGTAGTATCACCTGTTGGGGATGAATTAATTTTGAAACAAGGGTGTTGCGGCTGTGATATAGAGGTCGCCGACCGCCGGCTTCCATTTCCTTTTGTAGTTATGGCTATGTTGGGGTTTGATATTATTTTGGGTATGGACTGGCTATCGTCATACCGGGCTGTTATCGATTGTTACCGCCAGAGGGTCACAGTATGTACCCCGAGCGGGGATTGTTTTCATTTCTTGGGGAATCAGGTTGGTAGTATGTTGCCACCGGTGTATGATCCGCGAGGGCGGAGTGAGCTTAGTGTTCTTGTCGGTAGCCTTATGAGTAGTGAGTGTGATGAGATCGGGGTTGAGTTGCCGAGAGTGGTTTGTGAGTACTCGGACATTTTTTCCCGAAGATCTTGTTAGTTTGCCACCCCATCGAGTGATCGAGTTCTCTATTGATTTAGTACCCAGTACGACGCCGATTTCTATGGCACCTTATCGTTTTGCCCCAGCCGAGTTGAGTGAGTTGAAGATTCAACTCCAGGAGTTGCTAGATAAGGGGTTTATTCGCCCTAGTGTTTCGCCGTGGGGAGCACCGGCCCTCTTTGCTAAAAAGAAAGATGGTGCCTTGAGACTTTGTGTTGACTACCGGAAGTTGAATCGGGCTACGGTTAAGAATAAGTACCCTATGCCCCGTATAGATGATTTGTCTGACCAGTTGAAGGGTTCTCGTTGTTTCTCTAAGATAGATTTGAGATCGGGTTACCACCAGTTGAGGGTCAGAGAGGAGGATATTCCTAAGACGGCACTCCATACGCGGTATGGCCATTATGAGTTTCTGGTAATGCCATTTGGGCTCACTAATGCACCGGCAGTGTTTATGGACTTGATGAATCGGATATTCTGAGAATTCTTAGATCGTTTTGTGGTCGTTTTCGTGGACGACATTCTGATTTATTCGCCTTCGGATGAGGAGCACAAGGAACACTTGAGAGTGGTGCTTGAGTTGCTCAGAGCCCATATGCTGTATGCCAAGTTTGGAAAGTGTGAGTTCTGGCTAAGAGAGGTTAAGTTCTTAGGCCATGTGGTTTCCGGGGGAGGGGTGTCTATTGATACATCTAAGATAGAGGCAGCGCAGGATTGGGCACAACCTAAGAGTGTTTTTGAAATCTGCAGTTTTGTGGGATTAACTGGATATTACCGTTGGTTTGTGAAAGATTTCTCTAGGCTAGCTTCGCCGTTGACTAGATTGACGCGGAAAGGGGTCAAATTTGTATGGAGTGAGACTTGTGAAAAGTCGTTCCAAGAGTTGAAGATTAGATTGACCACCGCTCTGATTTTGATTATTCCGGAAAGAGGTTTGGGTTATGCTGTCTATTGTGATGCCTCACGAGAGGGTTTGCATTGTGTGTTGATGCAAAGAGGGAAAGTGGTAGCCTATGGCTCACGTCAGTTGAAAATACACGAGAGGAATTACCCTACACATGACCTAGAGTTAGTAGCAGTGATATTTGCCTTAAAGATTTGGAGGCACTACCTTTATGGTGAGAGATTCGAGGTATTCTCGGATCATAAGAGTCTGAAGTATTTGTTTACATAGAAGGACTTGAATTTGAGGCAAATGAGGTGGATGGAGTTCATTGAGGATTATGACTTTGAGTTACACTATCATCCGAGAAAGGCCAATGTTGTGGCCGATGCGCTTAGTAGGAAATCCATTAGTGATGTAACTTGTATAGCCATCCGGGAGTGGGAGATGTTGGGTGCACTTGGCGAGTTTGATTTGCTTCTGGACGAATCCGCCGAGGTTGCGGTCTTGTTTTCTGTTGTTGCGCAGCCTACACTTGTGAGTCAAGTGTTAGAGGCACAGAGAGGTGACCTTGAGGTAGAATCCCTCCGAGAGAAGATCTCCAGTGGAAAGGCTGAGAAGGGTTTGTCTGTGTATCCCGACCAGGGTGTAAGATACCGAAACCATTTGTTTGTGCCGGAGTCTTGCCGAGAGGAGGTACTCTGAGAGTTTCACTATTCACGCCTTGCGGTGCATTTGGGAGGCACCAAGATGTATCGTGATTTGGGTCGTCAGTTTTGGTGGTGGGATATGAAGAGAGATGTGGCAGTTTTCGTATCAAAGTGCTTTACTTGTCAGCAAGTGAAGGCCGAGCATCAGAGGCCAGCGGGTTTGTTACAACCCTTGCTATTGCCGAGTGGAAGTGAGAGTATGTCACTATGGACTTTGTTGTGGGTCTTCTGAGGACTCAGCGGGGTAGTGATGCTATTTGGGTGGTTGTAGACCGGTTGACTAAGTCAGCACACTTCATCCCTATGCGCTTGAGAGATTTGGTAAATCATCTTGCCGACTTGTATATTCGGGACATAGTGAGGTTGCACGGGGTCTCAATGTCGATCGTCTCAGATAGAGACCCTTGTTTTACTGCTAGGTTGTGGCAGAGCTTGTAGAGTGCTTTGGGCACTGGATTGACCTTTAGCACGGCTTATCATCCAGACTGACGGGCAGTCCGAGCGTACTATTCATATCCTTGAGGATATGCTTCGAGGTTGTGTTCTTGACTTTAGTGGGTTATGGGAGAGGCACTTGCCTTTGGTGGAGTTTGCCTACAACAGCAGTTTTCAATCGAGTATCGGTATGGCACCGTTTGAGGCCTTGTATGGCTGACCGTGTAAGTCTCTAGTTTGTTGGGCCGAGGTGGGTGATGCGCCTTTGTTGGGTCCGGAGTTGGTGAGGGAAACAACGGAGAAAGTTGAGCTTATCCGTGAGAGGCTTGTTACAGCCCAGAGTCGCCAAAAGAGTTATGCCGACCGTAAGAGGAAGCCTTTAGCATTTGAGACGGGTGATCATGTTTTTCTGAAAATATCACCCAGGCGAGGTTTGATAAGGTTTGGGAAGAGTGGGAAGTTGTCCCCTCGGTTTATTGGTCCTTTTGAGATTCTTGAGAGGATTGGCGAGGTTACTTACCGTTTAGCTTTGCCACCGCAATTGTCCAGAGTGCATGACGTGTTTCATGTTAGTATGCTTCGAAAGTATGAGCCGGATCTGTCCCATGTGCTGGATTGGACCTAGGGATGGCAATTTGACCCCGGCCCGATGGGGACCCGACCCCCCGACCCCGATTAGAACGGGTTTTCCCCAAAAATTATCCCTATAGGGTCGGGGATGGTATTGAAAATTAAATCCCCGATAGTTTCGGGGTCGGGGATGAGGATAGGTTTCTCGGCCCCGGCCCCGGCCCGACCCCGCCCCGAGTAATACCCGAGCATCCCCATATATATATATATATGTTTAGTTTAGGGTTGAATCTCATTTTCATTTCAGGGGTCAGTGGGGATTCATTTCTCTCCCTCACTCATTCTCTCTCTCTCTCTCTCTCCTTCCCTCCATTCCCCCCCTCCCTCCCTTCCCTCCACCGCCGATCTTCTTCACCCTCCACCGCTGATCTTCTTCACTCGCCACCAGTAATCTCCTCTCCCTTCCCTTCACTCACCGATCTATTTTTTCCTTTATCACTGTCGTCTCCAAAGGCGATCCCGCCACCACCGTCGTCTCCAAAGGAGATCCCGCTACCATCGTCTGCAACTTCTCCATTGATGCCTCTTTTTCTCTCAGTTCTGAGCACTCTTGGAGAAGGTGAAGACGGAGCAAATCGATCCGAGATATGAGTTTTGTAGATCTGAGATGTGATATGAATTTCACTGCTATTTTATCTTTGTTTGTTGATGTCTCTCTTTATCTCTCTTTATCTCACTATTAGTTGTTGATGTTGATGATGATCAGATGAAACAAATTGTAGTTGTAGTTGTTGTTGATGATGTTGATGTTGATCCGATGATCTCAGTTTGTTTGTTTTTTGTTGTTATTTTTTTTTTAATTTTTTTTTTGAGCGGGGAATTTCGGGGTCGGGGATACCCGATCCCCGTTAGCGGACGGGGGCGGGGATGGTGATAGGTCGGGGATCGGGGCCAAATAAAAAATAAAATTCCTTATTGATTTACCATACAATAATAAAAAGGAAAATTAGTGAGGGAGGTTATAGCGATCCTGGTTCTTCCTCCATTGATTGTTGTATCTGGACTTAGGTTCCATGGAGTTGATTGTTGTATATGTCTTGTTGTCATCCTTCAATTCCATATATTTGAGTTTTGGGATATATTGGGCGTGTTTCGAACAGGTTGGTTGAGTTTTAGTCCCATTCCTTGTTGCCCAGATTTTTGGTGGTCCGATCGAGCGGGTCCTTTTGCGCTCGAGTGGAGTTTACACACTTTCAGCATTTTGTGCCTCTGCAAAACTTCTACAGGTGTGTTTTTTACGCTTGAGCGGATTTCCTTACGCTCGAGCGGACTTATTGGCGCTCGAGCTTGTGTTTAAGGTCTGTAAAAATACTGGAAGGGGTTAATCTACGCTCGAGCGGTTTTCCTTTCACGCTCGAGCGGGTGTGTTTTGCAGTTGTGTCTTGGCGCTCGAGCAGGCATTTTTGCGCTCGAGCGGGTTCAGTTTTTTGTGCTTGACGCCCGAGCGTCCTATTTTCCACTCGAGCGGACTAGTCGTATATCAGTTGGCAGCTGGGTGATCTTAGATCACTTTTACACTTTCCTTCTCTCTCTTACTTTTCAAAAAGACATTTTTGAGAGCTCCTCTCTCTAGAATCTATCTTCTCTCTAGGGTTTGATCTAGTTATAGTGATCTCCTACCCTTAAGCCTTTACAAAAAGTGTAGAGCTTGGTGTGGGCTTCCTATCAATTTGAGAATTTGTGGATTTGGAGCATTTTGGGATTTCTTCATCTTCTCCTTTGGGTTTCATCTCTTGAGGTAGGGATTCCTACTCATCTTTATGAGCTTTAACCTAAATGTTGAGTTTTTGTATAAATGGTTTGATTTGGGAAGTTAGGGTTTGTAATGTGTTATATTGGAAAGAGGGGTTTTTTCTCTTTTGATTCAAACAAATGGGTTTTGGGTCTAAAAAGGAGGTTATTGATGTTGTTGATAATATTTGGACCTTTGGGTCACTATTGAGAAAAAAGGGGAAAATGTCATGTTTGGGTATATTTGGGTCATTAATATAATTAATGACAATTGTTATGGAATCATGAAATTGAGTTCGAAATAATGAAATTGGTTCATTATGTAATAAAATGGTGGAGTTAGAATTATTGATCGCTCACCTTCGAAAATTGTTGATACTTGTCTGTTGAATGCATTTATTATCTGTTTAGAAATAATTGTTTTGGGCTATCGGTGGAGGATAGTCTTGATTGTTGTAGACAATGCATGATGATTAGGCAAATTGAAACTAATCAATTGAGTATGTCATCGGATATGACGGTTGGAATAGTACATCAAACTTAAGTATTGATTGATTATGTATATGATATATGTTTATATACATTGTATTGTGTAGGAGGAGATAGGGGATGTACTTCACGGTTTAGGGGAAAACAGGGGATGGACTCCTAAACCCTATATTATTTGGGAGGAGATAGGGGATGGACTCCATTGATATAGCAAATATGTGTATCTATTGAAGTATTGATACAATAAATCTGTGTATCATTTGTGAAGTATGGAAGTGTTTTTATGTATTTTGATACAGCAATTATGTGTATCTATTGAGGCTTATGGAAGTGTTTTGATATGAGTTGTTATCTCATTGAATTGTTGAAATGGGTGAATTATTGATATGAGATGTATTCTCATTTAAAGTATATGGCCAGGTTCTGAGCCAGGATTATGAATTGAGAAATTGGATAAGGAATGGAAAATGGAATGAAACATGGACACTTTTGTCATGTAATTGAAATGGTTTATGAATTGATTTATATGAGCTAAACATTTATCAAATGCTAATGTTTTAGTTATTGCTCATATTATGTTTAGCATATCTCTACTGGGCGTTGGCTCACCCTATATGGGACATCATTTTCAGGTCCAGGTATGGAAGTGTTTTGATATGAGTTGTTATCTCATTGAATTGTTGAAATGGATGAATTATTGATATGAGATGTATTCTCATTTAAAGTATACGGCCAGGTTCTGAGCCAGGATTATGAATTGAGAAATTGGATAAGAAATGGAAAATGGAATGAAACATGGACACTTTTGTCATGTAATTGAAATGGTTTATGAATTGATTTATATGAGCTAAACATTTATCAAATGCTAATGTTTTAGTTATTGCTCATATTATGTTTAGCATATCTCTACTGGGCGTTGGCTCACCCTATATGGGACATCATTTTTAGGTCCAGGTATTATGCCGCCTCCGAGATCTTAGCTTGGATGGCTGTGGGAGTTGAAGACTCTTTGTTTATTTTTGTTGTATTACATGTATATCAAGCCACGGGCTTATTTTGTGTAGAGTTAGTACTCTCTCTTTGTATCCAAGTGTTGACTTGGAAAGTTGTAAGCATATAGGGCATTTACTTTTGTTGTCAACATGTAATACATTTTGTAATGAATATTCTGATGAAATGTAATTATGCTTTATTCTCTTATGTCTAAGTATGTCATGAATGTATGATTTATGGATTTATTTTGAGGGCATTACACATATCTCTCCATTTTTTTAATTTTAAAATATAGTGTTGTCGCTTTAATTAAAATAAATGTCTCTTAATTTTGTATTGAATCTTGTTTCGTAATAATTATTTTTTAGTCAATAATGAATATTTATAATGTATAAAATAAATTGATCATTCTATTTTATTTCATTCCAACAATATTAGTTAGGAGAAATTATCCAAAAGAAAAAAAAAATGATCCTTATAACAAAATGAATCTTGAATTTTTAATTTGATCAATTTAAACCTTAATATTTTGATTAGTTTTCAATCTAAATCATTTATCTATTTTTCTTAAGTAAAATTAACAACAAAAAAAAAACATTTTAATTACTAAACTTAATGAAAAATGACATTAAATTTAGCAGAATTGGGTAGTTGGGATCAGTGGTTGTGGGTGACAATACAAAGACAAATTATTGGGTTGGAACAGTTTGAAATACAAGGCTTAGTCTGTTTTGAATAAAAAAAAAAATTTAACTATTCTAATATCATATGTAAGCATTGTAATGTTTGGACGGGAGACACTCTCCAAACAATAAAAGTATGTAAATAAAAATGAAAAAAGGACATTAAATTTAGCAGAATTGGGTAGTTGGGATCAGTGGTTGTGGGTGACAATACAAAGACAAATTATTGGGTTGGATCGGTTTGAAATACAAGGCTTAGTTTAGTTTGATAAAAATAAAATAAAATAAAAAAAAAATTTAAACTATTCTAATATCATATGTATGCATTGTAATGTTTGGACCACAGAACTCTTAAGCAATAAAATTATGTAAATAAAATGAAAAATATCAATAAAAAACACATAATAAGAAGAAAATATAAAAATCGATAATTATTAAAAGATAGAATGAACCTTATGCATTGTAAAGTTTTTGGCAATGGTAAAGTTTATTCGATCGAAACCGGATACCGGTCCATAAGAACTTTTAGAAAGTTGTTGCAGAGACCTAGGTGCTATGAAGTATCGACACTTCAAAATAAGTGTTGCAGTCATGTCGGATAAGAACGCAATTGTCGTCAATTTTGTTGGTGAAAAAGCAAAAATTAAATAAGTTTTAGTTATCAAATGGACTTAATTTTTTGTGTAGATGAAATACACAAAGTGCTTGATAAAATGAACGATTTAGATTATCAAAACGGGGCTTGTGGTAGGCCTCGTGGGCCAAAACAATGCTCTCTAATCCAAATTTTAAATTGGAACGGATCTTCCTCTTAATTCGATTCCCTATGCCCTATGAAACCTCTTAAATTAGAGAGAGAGAGAGAGAGAAAAAAAAGAAACACAATCACTAATGTAGTTATTTTATATGAGGGAATTCTCTCCGGGCCACTCTTAAATTAGAGAGAGAAACAAAAAACCCGATCACTAACGTAGTTATTTTATATGAGGAAATTATTTTCAGTCCATAATTTGAACTGAAGAGCGCTGTTTAGTCTTGTGAAAAAAAACAGAATCACTAATGTAGTTATTTTATATGAGGGAATTCTCTCTGGTCCATAATTTGAACTGAAGAGCATTGTTTAGTCTTATGAGGTCTATCATGGATCTCGTTTTGATAATCCGAACTATTATTTATGTTGGACATTTCATTTTTTATTTCGTGAATACAAAAAAATAATATCGATTCAATAATTGTAACCTATTTAATTTATCGCATTTGTCACAACAAAAAAAAGGACAATTGTAATCTATTCAATTTAAATTAATTTTAAACCTGCATCTCTGCTCTCCAAAAGCGAGCTATGCTCCATCCTCATGCTTCAATGCATAATATTATAGTACATAATATTTTAATTATTAAAGTATTTGTAATAAGTGAAATATTATTATATATTTTTATGTATGTTGGAACGTTAGATTGGATGACTTTTTAATACAATTTTCATTTCATAAAAATTAGTTCGCTCACATTTAAAAAATATATATATATAATAATAATAATTGGAATTTAGAATTATATTATACTATTAATTTTAGATTTGACTTAAATAGATTACATTAGCTCAACACAAATTGCTTATAAAGTGATAAAATTTTGGTCCGGTCCCGACCCGGCCAATGCCCAACTCCTACCCCGACCAGTTTGAGAAGTTATAAATAGGAATGGCAACGAGACAAGAAGGGTGAGTTTTACACTCTCTGTTTCCAATCTCCAATTATTATTATTTTTTTCCATTTCCATTCCTCATCCCTAACGAAGACCATTTTTATTCCACCGTCTCGCCTCTAATGGGGTTCGATTTTTTCCGCCCCACAAATCCCTAAACCATTTTTGTGATCAGGATTGTTACATTCATCTAATTTGGTACCGTCTGAATTGCATGAATTTGTTCACACTATTCATCTAGATGACAAGATGACAACTACAGTAGACGAAGAAGGTGAAACCAATTGTCCAGCATAAAGATAAAACTAATACCTATATTAATATAGACAAAAACAGCTTTTGAAAATATGTTAAAACGTATTTATTTAAACAAGTTTTGAAAATATGTTATATTATATTTATTTGAATGACTAAAATAATTTCTAATCAATATCTACCGTTGAGATTAATTTTTTTCCCGCCCAAAAACTCTCTACTCTTTCTCCCACGTCTGCCAAACGTCTCTTAACTCCCTCTCTCTCCACGTACTCTCTCAATGTGTTGTAGTTCAGAGAGAGATGAGATGGGTGTTGTGTTCACACTCTATCTCTCTGAAAATCATCCTTATCCCTAATCTCTCTCTAATCTCTCTCTCATGGCGTCGACTCTCCGCCAACATTCCCTTCTCCATCCCCTCGCTCCGATCCAAACCCCCACAAATTCGCCTTCCAAAACCCTAAAATCTCCTCCCGATTGAGACGATATCTTTGCACTCCTACTCTCTCTCATCAAGCCCTCACTCTCTCTCTAGGGTTTCCGATTCTGCACCCTGTCCGTGTTCACCGCTCGATGGTCCCGTTGTTTCGGTGCCGAACAGACAATCTTCTGCAGGCTCTTCGCTACGCTGCTCAATTCGGCTCCCTTCGCTACCGACGGTGCTCTCGCAAGGTAAGATCGATTGAGTCTTTTCACCCCTTCTCTCTCTGTTTTTGTTTTTGACTGATTTGGCTAAACCCCACTGTCGTCTTCAAGAAGAGAGGTATTTTACCCCAATTTCGGGCTTCCTGCAGTTCTTTATTGTACATTCGCTTCAAGGTTATGTACATTTTGTTGATTGGTGTGATGTGGGTTTGATATTTTTTCCCTTCTCTCCCTGTTCTCCTTTATTTCATGAATACATACATTTTTAGAGTTGTTTATTTGTTATTTTTTTCCCCTTCTCTCTCTGTTCTTCTTCTTCATTTCATTAATACATATGTAATTTGGGGTTTGATTTCCTGTTTTTATTAGAATTCCGTGGCCAATACAGACTTACAGGTTAAATGGAGGATTTTCTTATAATTGTTGCCAGGGACATAGAAGCTTGTTCATTTTTATTGTCATCATGATCATCATCATTTTATTTAATATTTTTTTGGTACCACTAAGAACATCCCTAAATTTATATTTCTAACAAAAATCTTGTAAACAAAAAACCTACACATTTAATTAAGTTAGCAGTTTGTAAAAGTTTCATTATATCAATTAATTATTATTAGTATAGGTTGTATTTATTTAAAGTTTAATATTATGATTATAATTTATTGAATTTTTTTAATTAAAAAAAATGTTGGGTTGGGTTGTTGCACTCCTACTCTCTCTCATCAAGCCCTCACTCTCTCTCTAGGGTTTCCGATTCTGCACCCTGTCCGTGTTCACCGCTTGATGGTCCCGTTGTTTCGGTGCCGAACAGACAATCTTCTGCAGGCTCTTCGCTACGCTGCTCAATTCGGCTCCCTTCGCTACCGACGGTGCTCTCGCAAGGTAAGATCGATTGAGTCTTTTCACCCCTTCTCTCTCTGTTTTTGTTTTTGACTGATTTGGCTAAACCCCACTGTCGTCTTCAAGAAGAGAGGTATTTTACCCCAATTTCGGGCTTCCTGCAGTTCTTTATTGTTCATTCGCTCTTCAAGGTTATGTACATTTTGTTGATTGGTGTGATGTGGGTTTGATATTTTTTCCCTTCTCTCCCTGTTCTTCTCCTTTATTTCATGAATACATACATTTTTAGAGTTGTTTATTTGTTATTTTTTTCCCCTTCTCTCTCTGTTCTTCTTCTTCCTTTCATTAGTACATATGTAATTTGGGGTTTGATTTCCTGTTTTTATTAGAATTCCGTGGCCAATACAGACTTACAGGTTAAATGGAGGATTTTCTTATAATTGTTGCCAGGGACATAGAAGCTTGTTCATTTTTATTGTCATCATGATCATCATCATCTTATTTAATATTTTTTTGGTACCACTAAGAACATCCTTAAATTTATATTTCTTTAACAAAAATCTTGTAAACAAAAAATATTGATGAGTTAGCAACCTACACATTTAATTAAGTTAGCAGTTTGTAAAAGTTTCATTATATCAATTAATTATTATTAGTATAGGTTGTATTTATTTAAAGTTTAATATTATGATTATAATTTATTGAATTTTTTTAATTAAAAAAAATGTTGGGTTGGGTTGGGTTAGGATTGGTCAATTCGAATTTGGATTAGAACAGACGTAAGTCTCCTCACGTCCACAGACGTAACTAGTAGTCTTCTTCTTCAGCTCCAATCCAAGTCGTTGTTAGTTCAGTTGGTGATAATCTGTGTCTGTCTGTAAATTTCAATGGCGGACTGGGGGCCTGTGCTAGTAGCAGTGGTGTTGTTTGTGGTGTTTACACCGGGGTTGCTGTTCCAGATACCTGGTAAGAACCACCTTGTCGAATTTGGGAGCCTCAACACCAACGGCAAGTCCATCGCTATTCACACTCTTCTTTTCTTCGTCCTCTACTCCATCCTCATCGTCCTCCTCCATCTCCACATCTACACCGCCACCTGATTCTTCTCTCCAATCCATTTCAACAAAACAAAACAGATCTTAGATGTTACTCAACAAGATCTCTATGCCATCTTTGTGTATTTTGTATCTTTTCTTCTTCTTCCATATTTCTGTTTTCATTTTTATTTTTTAAGTATGTGAAATCAAAGCATAAAAACAGAAATTTCTTACATAAGCAGATGCGTGTATTAATTAATCTGTTTGTAATTAAATGTATCTGCTGCTTGTAAATGTTAATGTCATGTATTGGTTTTCTCTCTCTGAATCAATTAATTTGATTACTATCATATACATACATAGGGATTCATGTTACTGTTTTCTATACATGAATTCAGAGCCTGATCATCTGAATGGACAAAGAGTAAAAATCGCTTCTTTTTTTTTTTCTTTTTCTTTTTCTTTTTTATAAATAAAAATTCTTTCCTTGAAAAAAAAAAAAAAATTACCCCAGAGCTGACTTTCCCAGTCATTTGCACCCTAAAAATTATTCATCTCAGTGGACCATACATGAAACTTTAAATACAACCTCTTCCCAGTCATTTGCACCCTAAAAATTTATGCAAAATGATGTGTCGCATTTATATCCCTGCATTGATAGTCAAATGCCCATCACTATGGTTCATAATTGCAAGAGTGTCATTGCCACATTATTTTTGTCTTAAATTCTGTATGAAAATTGTGTGAGAATATCATTTTTCTATTAATACAACCTCTTCCGAGTTACTGTCTAATTTCAACTACTCTCTAAAATGGCAGGGAGTGGATGGAATTATTGAATTGGCCCCAGGTTACTTCCCTGCCGTATACAGCAGTATTAAAAAAGCAGGAGGGCTTTGTATTGCCGATGAGGTTCAATCTGGGTTTGCTCACACTGGGAGCCATTTTTGGGGATTTGAGACCCTAGGCATTGTGCCTGACATAGTGACAATGGCAAAGGTAAATCTATATAATATGGCAGGATGATTTTTAAAAATGTCCAAAATGATTTTTAATGGTCTAAATTAATTCTAAGTGTATATCAATGGTTAAGATCAATACTCTTCGCTCTCTCTTCGCTCTCTCTCTCTTTCTCTCACGTCTCAAACACTTAATATGGCAGGATTATTTTTTTGGCCTTTATAGATTTGGCCTCTTCTTCTTGGGGTAGCAAAGTGTGTTTTGAGGGGAGAGAGAGAGAGTGAGTGTGTTTTAAAATTTGAAATTTGAAAAAGTGAGATGAGCGAGAAAGGATGGATGGGTGGGTGGGGGTGAAGAGTTTTTTTTGTTTTTTGTTTTTTTGGGCTGTTGTGGCTCTTGGACACAAAGTGTGCTTTGTTGTCCGTGTCGCGGCCACCGCCACCATATGTTTTTGTTTTTGTTAGTATTTATTTTTATACAAAATATAAAAAAATAATTAAAATGTATTATTTACTATAATTTGAGTTCAAATACTCAAAATACAACAAAACACATAAATCATGCAAAATTATAATATTTTATTTTAAATTTGTAAAAATTATTTTTAAAATATTTAAGTGTAAATTTTATAATATTACTCTAAATTTTATAATTTTTAAGTGTATTCAGATTGAATGGATCTGAAAAAGTAAAAATTGTTGATTAAAATATTTAAAAAGTTTACTAAAAGAAATAAAATACAGATTGAAAATTTTAAAAATTATTTTTGAAAACTGTAAACTAAATAAGTTTTGAATTTTAAATTTGTAAAAATTATTTTCAAAATATACAACCAAACTCTAATTATAAAATTCATTTGAAAATTCAAACCAAATAGACCATCTATTTATATTTTGACCTCAAATTTTTTTTTTTTGTGCAACAAATTAGATAAATTATATTGTAATCCATATGAAGCAGAATATTTCTTTATATTTTTTCAGTTTTTTTATCAAAAAAAAGTTCAAGATTCTACAAATTTTAACATGATACATATAAATTATAACAGTATTTTGATCTCAACAATATTTAGGCTCCGTTTGGCAAGAGCTAAACGGGGCTTTTTTTGTTATTTTAGCCACAAAAGACAAAATAGGCTATTTTAGCCACAAAAAATAAAATATCACATCCAATCCATAATTATTACATTCTTCTCTCACAAAAAAAGTCAAAAAATTTTTCCAAAACCAAACTTTTTAGCCTAAATTAAAATATCTAAGAAAATTAAAAAGTCAAAAAACCAACTCACTTCCCAAACGGAGGAGGCTTAAAGGGTGTTTTTAAACCCGGACATACACTAGTTCATAAAATATGTCATAGTCAAGGCAATCACTCACGTTCCATTTAAAAATAAAAATAAATAAACAAAAAATTGACACACGGACCAAAAAGTATCAAAAATTTAAAATAAAATAAAACTCAGACAATTTGTGAGGTAAAAAATTAAACCTAAACCTCTAGGGTCTATTTAGTAACTATTCCGTTTTTAGTTTTTAGTTTATATTTATAAAAATTTTAAAAATTGTCATAAAAACTTATTTGATAATTTTTTTGATTTATAAATGGTTGTCTTCGTTTATAAATTTAAGGAAAAAACGTAAACTCAAAAAATGAGTTTACGTTTTTAGTTTTCATTTTTTTTTTTCAAATAATTTTTTTTCAAATAATTTTTTTTTCTGATATTTTTTTTTCAATTAATTATTTTTTCAAATAATTTTTTTTTTCAATTAATTTTTTTCAAATAATTTTTTTAAATTAGACACCCTCATCAAACTCTTAATCACCACTGTCACTATCTCTCCTCTCTCTCCTGATGTGTATTTTGCTATAGCATTGCATGATGTCAATATTTTCACTTTGACTCTATTCTTGATGCATGTCACAATATTTTCATTCTGTATAGTAATTTTGAAATTCATGTTTTGTTTTAGCTTTAATGTGTTTCAGCTTTAATATGTGCATTGGTTCCCTTATGTACAGTGAAAACTTCTACTCTATTTATAGACCAAATTTTCTCTTATGAGGTAAAAAAGTTATTTTAGTAGAATTGAGACAAGTTTTGTTTTGGTATTACTCTGAGGCTTCTATTGGAAAAGCTTGAAAATCAAAGCATTCAATGTATATTGTGTCATGGCAGGGTGCAACTTGCTTACATCTTTGCTTGTGGATGTGCAAATAATTTTCCATCACTACCGCCATAGATTTTAGTTATAAAATTGCAGTTCCCATTAAATAATGTTGTTGCTTCTTTTTTTTTTTTTGGGTGACTCCTATATGCATGTTCCCACTTTTCCATTGTTAAAAAATGTGTATTGTTTTTGTCTCATCTTATTTAATTTTGCTTTTACTTCACGTTCAGAGTTCTACATACATTGCAATTCCTGTTAGTGTAGTCCATGTAATTTGGAGATGTTGATGGAGATTGAGGGCGAGGCAACCGCCGAGATTTTCAGTTATTTAGAAGTTTAATTTTATAAAAAATAGCCCTTCAACCAAACGAGAAACAAATAAAACTTGGAAAAAATGACCATGAATTGATTGCAGGTGTTATTAACTTGTAATTACTATTTATTTGGAATGTTGAAGTATTTTTGGTGCTTGATATTTGCCTCTCTCCTAGTTCTTCCCCTCATCATTATGCTTACATATGTGATGATGTGACCATTGTTCTTCTATTCTATAGTTTTACTCATGAAATTCGTCTATTTTTTCTTTATTTTGGAGAGGTGGTTCTTCATGATGTTGATCCTAGTATGAGGACCTTCATTCATTCATGTTTGAGTCGGTAAAGATGATTCTATTTTTATTTTTTTTGTTAAGTAGGAAAGCCAATTTGTAGACATAAGTCGTGTAACTCAAAAATAAAATACTACTCATGCCAATTAGTTTCTCAATTTTCTCTTGACACTAGGCTCTAAGTATTCTTTTAGATCCTCCTTTTTGAAATTAAACATATGTGTTTAGTTGTCAAAATCTCCATTAAGCTCAATTAGTTTTAGTACGAAATTACTATACCATATTTTGTTCCAACAAGGTCGGGAAGGTGCTTAATAACTTTAAACATACAAAATAAGATGTGGCATCACATAAGGAACAAAATTTATTTCTGAAGTAGCATTGACACGACGAAAATAAAATAAAACTAAAATTATGAATACCAATATATGAAGGGTCTTGTTAACAAGTGCTTCGAGGACACGAAAAGTAGACCAAAAAATAAATTTGAAAACACAAGACACTTTTTATTAAATTCAATGCAGTTTTTATTGAAATTAATGCACTTCCTTTAACTGTTTGACCTATTCTCAAGACACTTCTTTATTTCAATCCTAATATCCAACACTTATAGCATTTGTCATATACAAATATCTTGAGGATACCACAATTACACGAATTATAACTAAGACCATTCCAATAAAATAAACTACATATATCTATTAAGAACAGAACAAAAAGATGACATGAGGAACTTGCTTCTCTACATTTCAGGAGCTTTAGCAATAATGGAAAAAACTACAAATGCAAGACTGATGTTACAGGAGGATAAGTTACCAAAAAATTTGATATCCATGTTTCATATTTCTTCTTTTCTACTTCTAAATCTCAAAATTCAGTCAAATAAAGAAACTAAATCCTAAGCAAAGAATCATGCCAATCTCAAATCATACCTGAGGGAGTAATGCAGGGAAATTAGTTAGAAGTTTTCTCTTGCTAAGATTTCGAAATTTCAGTGTAGCTTCTACAACATGGTCTAAAAATTCACTTAGTAGTTTATTGGTGGTAGTTGCTACATAATTAATGTCTGTTGGGCTATATATAATAAATCCATGTGTTTTTGGGCGATTAATGTAGACCTTTTTTTATTCAGTGGCAACTGAGCAGCGAGTAGTAACACAAGTGATGAAGACTAAAGAATTCCTCAACTGAGCAGTGAGTTAACAACCAGGTAATCTCAGTTATCACTCAAGAATTCCTTCACTTATGTTGCTGCCATTGCTTGGAAATGGAGACTAAATTGGGCCCTAGTTTTTTTTAGTTTTTATTTTTTTCATTTATCCTTTTTGATGTTGTGATGCAGAGCGTGATTCTTGGGAAGCTAACATGGGCATGGAGATAGAAGGTGATGGGGGTGCTTGCATATCTTCAACCTGATTTGGAAGCAGATCTCGTCTTGCTTCCGGCACCAGCTAGCAGAGTCGACAACCATGTAATTTCTAATCTCAGTTATCATTGAAGAATAAATTCACTTATATTGCTAGAATTCCTTGGAAATGGATATTGTATTTCATGAGTAACTGATCAAAATAATTCTATTGACACCGCTTTTACAGGTTCCAACTAGTATGATGTTAGAATTGTATGATGCATGATTCGATTCATACAATTTAATATGAGTTTCAACCAAAATAATTTGAATTGTGTTGTTTGAAAATTGGGTGTGCTGTTGAATTGAGAATTGAGTAGTTCATAGGTTTTTGTTTACATAATGTATTGGAATGACGCCTTTTTCAACTACTCTATGATGAAACAAAAATAGGGCAATTGGTTATACTGATATACGTGGCGTTATATATATATGTAATATATAATTTATTTATATTGATCCTGTGAAGTATTTGATTGCAATTGCTATAGTGTTCTAACATATGTGCGAGGTTTGGAAATTCCTTTACAATAATTTGGGTTATATTTCATGATAAGCATCCGGTGGATCTTGTATGAGAAGGGAAAAAGAAATGGAAGGAAAAGTGGGAAAAAAAAACTTTGTTAATAGTTTCATGTGGAAAAAAACATGCAAAGAGTGAACTGCTAATACATGTATTATCTTATGCAGTTTTATCTCTTCTTTTGTGGAGATTTTGTTGGAATTTTGTGTTTCATTTGTTGTGGCGCGTTATAGAAACCAAAAACACCCTTTTCGTAGTTTTTAGATAATTAGCGATCAACGATTCCAACTTCCTTTACTCCATTCAAAAAGTTGTTAAAAATAATTGATCAAAATTTCCAATGATCCGGTTTGTGCATGTTATTCAAAATAATGTTACTTTTAGGAGTTGTTAGTTTTTCGTTTGTATTTTTTTCCCTTTATGTTTTTGGCGCTAACCCTTGCAGGCAATGGCACATATAGACATGGTTAATCATTTAAGGTAATCTCCTTAACTTTTTGATTTTATTTTTTACATTCAGGACAATGCATTGTTTAGTTTGGGGGGAGAAAATACTTATTTTGAGAAGAATTTATATATTTGCTTGCAGCTATGAGTTAGTTATTTTGTTAAAAAAAAAATAAAAATTTAGTGCTCATGGTATTCTTTTGTTCTATACATTGAGTGATTGGGCATACTTGTGGTATTTAATTACTTTAACTCGAGAATTGTTTTGAAGTTTGATATGCTAGCTACTTTGTTAAAGTATTCCGTGTGTTCATATTTGGAAATCATTGCACTGCACTTCGGCCACATGAATATGATTTTTAGTTGATAAGTGGGTATGACTTGAAAATCTTGAGGAATGATAGTGGAGACTTTTAACCCTGTGAGTTTTGTGCCAATCGTTTATTGGAGGGTCATTATACATCTACTCTTAATTTTTCTTTGGAAGCGCATTAATTTGTTGTTTAGTCTCATTATTTTTTCATTTTTGGTTGAATGCTGAGAACAAATCAATTTGTTATCACACTTTTTACTCCCTCGAGGATCATGCATCGTTTAGGTTGGGGGGAGAAAATACTTATTTTGGGAAGAATTTATATGTTTGCTTGCTACTATGAGTTAGTTGTTTTGTTTAAAAAAAGAAAAAAGGTGTGCATGGTAATTTATTGTTCTATGCATTGAGTGATTTGGCATACTAGTAGTATTTTATTGCTTTAACTTGAGAAATTGTGTTGAAGTTTGATATGCTAGCTACTTTGTTAAAGTATTTCATGTGTTCGTATTTGGAAATAATTGCACTGCACTTTAGCCACATGAATATGATTTTTAGTTGATAAGTGGATATGACTTGAAAATCTTGAAGAATGATAGTGGAGACTTTTAACCCTGTGAGTTTTGTGCCAATCATTTATTGGAGGGTTACTATACATCTACTCTTAATTTTCTTTGGAAGGACATTAATTTGTTGTTTAGTCTCATTATTTCTTCATTTTGGTTGAATGCTGAGAATAAATCAATTTGTTATGACACTTTTATTCCCTTGAGATCATGAAAGTTGAAGGACCATACTAATTCTTGAGAGATGATTTTAGGCCATCTTTGTTTCTTTGAGCCTTTTATTTATTTTTCTTTCTTTTATTATTAATTCATGAACCATTAGAAACCAATTTGAGCCTTTATTTTAGCCTTTCTTTGTTTAACCCCACAACCCATACTTTCTTTTTACTTTTGTGGATATGATGGGATTATTTGAGTTTGACAATGGCAAATTTGTTTGAAAAAAAAAGAAAAAAGAAAAAAAAAGGTGAAAAGCTGAAAAAAATAAGAAGAAATAAATTGTGTTCAACTAAGGGAAAAAAAAAAACAAAAAGAAAAAAAAAAAAGCAGGAGGAAGTTGAAAAAAACAAAAAGAAAAGAAATAGAAAGAGCAAGGCATTTGGAATAATGCTCTAATTGTGTTTATTTTTATGCCAATTGTCTCTCAGACGTCCTTTTTTTTATTCACCTTTGGCTTTTTATTATTTTTTCGTAATTCCTCAACCCAAGCTTTACAACCAAATAAAAGTCCTATTTGATCTTGAGTGTGGTATAGTTTACAAGTGGACATGATGGGTTGGGGTGATGGTGTGGTAATTTTAATTCTTAGTATTTGATATTCCATTCATGAGACTATTTATTTATTCTTTCATTATAGCGTTTTTCCAAAAAATTAGTATGCGGGATATTTTGCCTTTGATTTACATTATTCTACTTGCATATATTGAGAGTAATTTTTACACCATATTCTGAGTGATTTATTTGTTGAGTGCAATAACTGGTGAGATTTGAGTCGAAGCATGTTTCAGAAAGAGATTTGGGTTATATTTCACTTTAAGGCTAAGGTTGTGTATGTGTTGGCTAAACTTTTTCACACACGCCAAATTCTGAATGTCATGAGATATCTTTACTTGCTGCTAGTGTCTTGAACTTTGATTGGTTGTCTTGTTAAGGTTGTGAAATTCATGACTTGTTCTTGAACTTTAGCATGAGAACGAAAGAAATCCTTCGAGTAAAGAAAATTTTTGACGTTTGTGGGTAACACTTCTAGAAATTTTATTTCTCAGTATTTGATATTCCATTCATGAGACTATTTATTTATTCTTTCATGTTAGCGTTTTTCAAAAAAATTAGTATGCGGGATATTTTGCCTTTGATTTACATTGTTCTACTCGCATATATTGAGAGCAATTTTTGCACCATATTCCGAGTGATTTATTTGTTGAGTGCAATAACTGGTGAGATTTGAGTCGAAGCATGTTTCAGAAAGAGATTTGGGTTATATTTCACTTTAAGGCTAAGGTTGTGTCTGTGTTGGTTGAACTTTTTTCACACACTCCAAATTTTGAATGTCATGCAATATCTTTACTTGCTGCTAGTCTTTTGAACTTTGATTGATTATCTTGTTAAGGTTGTGAAATTCATGACTGGTTCTTTAACCTTGGCATGAGAATGAAAGAAGTCGTTTTAGTAAAGAAATTTTTGGATATTTGTGGGTAACATCTTTGGAAACACGAGACTTTAACTCGTCCATGAGGGCTAATCTATTGGATTAAGGGCTTGTTGCATGTGCTAAATTCAATCGTGATTTATTGCGGAAGTGGTTTAGAGTAGTTGCTTTTATTTTTCTTTTTGATTTTATTTTAGTCGCCTTAATTGCTAGGTTCTAAAATTAAAGCTGGTTGGGAGGTGTGACGAATGCTTAAAATTACGTAGTTATTCTAGGAATTTTGGATATTATATTCATTCTCTCAATTTATATTTAATTGTGATTTAATGTATTTAATTTAAATTTTTAGAAAAACTACATTTGAGCCATCAACAATATAAATTGCTCAACCAGGCCCATAAGACTCGGTTTGCTTTGAAATCATCTCATAGCATCCACAAAACTTCTCTCAAAGGTTAGACAAGATTTCATTGTACCTCCAGTCTTTTTATATTTTGATTCTGCTCTTCAAATATTTATTTATTTTTCCTTTTACTTACTACTCATCTTTTGTTCCTTATATGTAATATATATTGGGTGACTTAGATAATAGCAAGAACACTAGATCTGACTGTAATGTTGTCAAGGGTGCTTGGGCTGCTCGAATTCAGCGTAACAAGATGGTAAATTTTATCTTAATTTTCTAACCCTCTACATAATATATATACCTTTTTACTCACAAAGGTCTTGTGTTTGTAGCTTTTCATCGAATAAAAGATAATATTGCTATTGCCTAAAGGCAAGATTTCATATTTTTGTAGATAAGGGAGCAGAAAAGGGGTGCTGTTTTGAAAGAAAAAAGGGCCCCCAGTTGATTGACTTGTCCTCCCTGTGTCATTGTATATGATATGTTTTTAATTTAATATTGTTTGTACTCAAATGAATTGTTGAGCCTTCACAAAAAGGTTCTTTTGTATAAAACTAGACTACATTTGTTTCCTGGTAAATTGAGATCTAGATGGACCGGCCCTTTTGTAGTTAAAACTGTTTTTTCTCATGGGGCCGTTAAGATTGAAAATCCCAGGAATGGTAATGTTTTTAAAGTGACTGGCCAACGTCTTAAACCAGTTTTGGAGAATTTCCCACCTGAAGAGGAGAGTCCATTGAATTAAAAGGCCCTATTTATCGAGACCCATAAACATAATAATAAAAGCAATGTTACTTTTAGGAGTCGTTAGTTTTTCGTTTGTAATTTTTTTCCCTTGTGTTTTTGGCAATAATCCCTTGTAGGTTCATGGTTCATCTTTTCTTTTTTAATAAATTTTTTGTTGACGCTCAAAAAAAAAAAAAAATATATATATATAGACTTGGTTCATTATTTAAGGTAATCTCATAACCTTTGTGATTTTGTTTTTTACATTGAGGACAATGCATCGTTTAGGTTGGGGGGAGAAAATACTTTCTTTGAGAAGAATTTATATGTTTGCTTGTTGCAATGAGTTAGTTGTTTTGTTATAAAAAAAGAAGAGACCTTGTCTAACTTAAGAAACTATCAAAGCTTGAGCCATGATGGTTCTCATTCAAAACAGAACCAAACAAAACATGGAAAAAAATGACCATAAATTTATTGCAGGTGTTATTAACTTGTAATTACTATTTATTTGGAATGTTGAAGTATTTTTGGTGCTTGATATTTACCTCTCTCCTAGTTCTTCCCCTCATCATTATGCTTACATATGTGCTAATGTAAGCATTGTTCTTTTATTCTACAGTTTTACTCAGGAAATTCGTTTATTTTTTCTTTATTTTGGAGAGGTGGTTCTACATGATGCTGATCCCAGTAGGAGGACCTTCATTCATTCATGTTTGAGCCGGTAAAGATGGTTTAGTTTGTAGTCCTTTCACAATAGTTTATTTGTGGGGAAAAAATGAAATTATGATTTCATCTAACAATTATTCTCTATTTATGCATATCATATGATAAATCATATTTGAAAACCACTCTTCCAATGTTTGATTGCAGTGAATTTTTAGACCCTGTTGTTGCTGCTACACTGACTTTCGAATTCTTAACAAGAGAAAACTTTTAACTAATTTTCCTACATTACTCCCTTAGGTATGATTTGAGATTGGCATGATTCTTTGCATAGGATTTAGTTTCTTTATTTGACTGAATTTTCAGATTTAGAAGTAGAAAAGAAGAAATATGAAACATGTATATCAAATATTTTGGTAACTTATCCTCCTCTAACATCAGTCTTGCATTTGTAGTTTTTCCCATTAATGCTAAAGCTCATGAAATGTAGAGAAGTAAGTTTCTTGTGTCATCTTTTTGGTTCCATTCTTAAAAGACATATTTCATTTATTTTATTGAAATGATCTTAGTTATAATTCGTGCAATTGTTGTGTCCTTATAACTTGATATTTGTATATGACAAATTTTAAAAGTGCTGAATATTGGGATTGAAATAAGGAAGTGTCTTGAAAATAGGTCAAACAGTTAAAAGAAGTGCATTAATTTCAATAAAAACTGCATTGAATTTAATAAGAAGTGTTGTGTTTTCAAATTTATTTTTTGGTCTACTTTTCGTGTCCCAGGGCACTTTTTAGCAAGACCCTTCATATATATTGGTATTCATAATTGTAGTTTTATTTTATTTTTGTCTTGTCAATGTTACTTCAGAAATAAATTTCGTTGCTTATGTGATGCCACACCTTATTTTGTATGTTTAAAGTTATTATGCACCTTCCCAACCTTGTTGGAACAAAATATGGTATAGTAATTTCGTATTGAAACTAATTGAGCTTAATGGAAATTTTGACAAACACATATGTTTAATTTAAAAAAGGAGGGTCTAAAAGAATGCGTTCAGAGATACTGTGGACTTAATCTGCAGTGAAGGGCATTACTGACTTTCATACATATTTTTTTTCTGTTTTCTTTTTTGATGCAGATAAGAAAAATCGTTTCTAAGTGTGCTTCTGGCGTTGATGTCTCTTGGATGATTTGTTCAGCTTATTTCCATCTCTCGTTGACTTACCAAGTGAGTTTGTTTTCCAGGATTCCCTAGTTACATTATGCTCCTTTTCGTGTCTTTCTTTTGTGGTTTTCATCTCTTGCCATATTTCACCATTGAGCAAAATGCCTAGGGATACGCAAAAATTTACCAAAAAATCTACCACGGACATGGGTGTGGGACCAACACCCATGTGAGTGTTTGCTAGAACATTTGGGGTCTTGCATTATTGTTTGTCAATTGAAGTTCTACTTACTCTATTAAAAAGCTGCACTGTGTTATTTTCCTTCCATTAATTTATTGATCAGTCAAATAGGCCATTTTGAAATGCCTTAATTAAATTTGTTCAGAAATTTAAAATCTACATGCTTGGTACTAGTTGGAAAACTGGATTTTATTATTTTGAATGAAAGCTAGAAAGAATAATATTTCTTATTCTCATATTTAAACAATGTGCACATAGCACCTCTATTAATAAGAGATACATGGCATAAAATAAGGGATTGATTAGCTACTGATTCTGAGGACTGATTAGCTACTGATTCTGAGGACTGATTAGCTACTATTTAGTTACTAATTCTAATTCTAAATATAAAATTCCCTATTCTATAGTATTGACTAAATCTAGATATTTACAGCTGTGATATCCTAAAGAATTCAGCCATATCCGGGCAGAATTATTTTCTTTCCATTTCCAACACTCCCCCTCAAGTTGGCTTGAATATGTCTTCCATGGCCAACTTGTAGATTAGGTGGTCGAACTGCTTCCTGTGTAGTCCCTTTGTAAGAACATCTGCAATCTGCTCTGCGCTGGATATATAAGACATGTAGATCAATTCCTTCTCAATCTTTTCGTTGATAAAGTGCTTGTCGACTTCCACATGCTAAGTTCTGTTGTGAAGAACAAGATTATGAGCAATTGCATTTGCTGCCTTCTTGTTACAGTAAACTTCCATTGGTGATGTTCGTGGAATTTTTAAGTCTTCCAATAATCTCTCGATCCACAAAGCTTTACAAATTCCATGAGCCATTGATCTAAATTCAGCTTCAACACTATTTCTAGCCACTACGTTCTGTTTTTTTAGAGGGTCAGAAATTAAACCCCAAATTAAGTATGGGCCTAAGTATTGAGGTAGTCGCAAAGAGGCGACCAGGAATGAAAAAGGAGCATGGGCTAAAGTCCAAGGGAAGTGGGCCAACAGTGGGCCGGAGTAGGTCCGACCCGCCAAGGGTCCAAATAGACTCCACGAAGGAAAATGACGAAGTCAAGTTGCAGCGGGAACACATGCCACGGTCAAGTTGCAGAGGGAATACATGCAGCGGGGAAGTTGCCGAGGTACTTTGCCTCAGCGCTACCATTCCTAATATCTTCGGCTCCGCTACCATTGCCTCAGAATATTCCATGTGATCCCCATAATCATCCTCCTTTTGTCACAGCATACATCAATGATGCTGAGTTCAAGCGTGCTTTCCTTGATGGCGGGGGCGTCATAAACATCATCACTACTGACACCTTTGCATAGGCTGGGATCCCAGAGTCCAGGATGGTTCGCCAACCCATCATTGTGATGGGTTTTGGCGGCGAGAAAAAAGATACCAAGGGCCATGTGGTCGTGGACTTAGTAGTTGGTGAGATCCGTTCCGCAACCAAGTTTCATGTGATTGAAGCGGACACAAATTGCCACATGATACTTTGCAGAGCTTGGATGCACCGATATGGAGCTATCCCGTCGAGTTATCACCAATGCGTGAAGGCAAAGTTGGGAAAGCGCACAGTAACCATATAAATGCGTTTGAACAGCCATTTGGGGTTGAGAAGGCACACTATTCGGATGCAGTTTTCTTAGTGAGTTGTCAACGGGTGAAACTCCCAGGACCGGTAAAGTTGCAGGAGTAAAATTGCCAAAATGGGAAGGCATTCGGGATGCAGGGGCTGCTCCAGAAAGTAGTGGGCAGAAGAGAAGCAGCAAGTCCACAAGTCCTCCGCCCAAGATTGTTAAGGTGCGGGAGGGCGGTAAGACAGTTTACTACCTAAGACGGGTCTTGGAGGGCAGGCTTCATACCTTGGGAGGAAGGCCCCGAGACAAATAAATGTGACGATGATGAGTCCCAAGAAGAGTTGGTGGAGACGCCTGAGCCCGCCCCTGAATGCGTGCAAGATAGACCCAAACCGCAGCAGGAGGTGCTTGCTGAGGTCAACCTCAGTGACTTACCAGGGCAGAGCAAGCCCCGTGTTCATCAGCGACACAATGGCTCCAACAGTTGAGGCAGAATTGATAACACTACTGAAGCGGTACAGTGACGTCTTTGCTTGGACATACGATGAGATGCCTGGTCTTGACTCGTCTCTTGTCACCCATCACCTGGATACTTTTCCCAACTCTAGGCCAATTAAGCAGCATGCTCGAAAGTATCACCCTGACCTTGAGGCAAAGATTAAGGAAGAGGTAGAAAAGTTGCCGAGGCCCTAGTTCATTGAGCCTATACAGTACCCAACTTGGCTAGCAAATATTGTGCCTGTGGAGAAGAAAAACGGCCAGATCAGGGTCTGCGTACACTTTCCCGACCTGAATGAATGAGGCCTGCCCGAAAGATGAGTTTTCATTGCCCCATGTTGACACACTTGTCGATTCTACTGCAGGCCATAAGATGTTCTCCTTTATGGATGGGTTCAGTGGTTATAACCAGATCCAAATGGCATCAGAAGATGCAGAAAAAACGGCATTTAGAACACCCTTGGGAAATTTTTTCTATACGGTTTGAAAAACGTGGGGGCAGCCTACCAACGGGCTATGACTGCAGTGTTCCATGACATGTTGCATCATGAAGTGAAAGTATATGTGGATGATCTGGTGGTCAAGTCTACCGAGGCAAACCGACACCTCTGCTACTTGGAAAAAGTTTTTAAGCGGTGCCGCAAATTTTGCCTAAAGTTGAACTCTCTCAAGTGTGCCTTCGGAGTTACCGCCGGCAAGTTCCTTGGCTTTTTTGTACTCCGGCGGGGGATTGAAGTAGATGGGGATAAGATTAAATCAATCATGCAGATGCCACTAGTCTATTACATCAGTCGCAAAGTCAATGGTGTCGAGTGGCGATATACCCCAATTAAGAGGCATTGTTTAGTCTTAATCTTCACAGCGCGGAAGTTGTGCCACTATTTTTTGGCACACCCGATCGATGTTGTGACGCCGGAGTGATCCGGTCCGCTACTTGCTAAGCAAACCCGCTCTGACTGGAAGAATGGCAAGATGGCTTTTGGCTCTAGCAGAATATGACATCACTTGTGTTAATCCCAAGGCTATTAAGAGCCAAGCACTTGCAGACTTACCGGCCCAATTCCCATCTAGTGAACATGAACCTGCAGAGGTATCTCTACCAGAGGTGAGATCCATGTCTCCGCAGCTGCAGTTGAGGCTTATTGGGACTTAAAATTTGATGGAGCTTCGGGATCTGGGAAAGGCGGAGCTGGCATAACACAAACCAGTGAAGAAGGAGAGAAGTTTCATCTATCATATAAGCTTGATTTTGAATGTTCAAACAACGAGGTTGAATATGAGGCGTTGATATTGGGTCTAATCGTTGCCAAAAGAAGGGACTCCGCAAGTTGAAAATTTTGGGCGACTCCGAGTTAGTTGTCAGGCAAACAATGGGTGATTTCGCCTTAAAGGAGCCTCTGTTGGGCCCGTATCGCACCGTGGTTCAAGGGTTGCTCATTCAATTTGATGATGTCGAAATCCAGCATACCCTTCGAACACACAACCGTTTCCCTGATGCCTTGGCGACACTGGGGGCAAAGGTGGATATACCAGATGATAGTATAGCCATCGTCATCGAGAAAAGAACAACACCAGCAGTGTTAGCCGAAGAACATACAGAGCAAGATGCTGAGGGATGGAAAGCAGATATAATCCAACAGAACAGTTGAAAACAGGCCAGGGAACAAGCAGACCAGCAGAACTTGCATAATTTCTGCTCCTCAGAGGAGAGTTGTTTTTTCGCGGTGCCAACAACTTGCTGGCAAGGTGCGTCGGTAGACAAGAAGCAACTTACAGACTTAAGCAGATCCATGTTAAGGCTAGGTTTGGCATAACCTATATAATCCATCTTTTTATCTTTTTTTCATCACATCACCTCTCTACTTTCTGCACATCTTTTCGTAAAAAGACAAAAAGTGTACTTTTTTAGGACACCCCAAACCAACCCTAAGTCTCGTGGAGATGGAGATATCAGTCTATACCGACGGATATAGAGGCAAGGGTATTACTGGCCAGAGATGAAAAAGGAAAGTACTGAGTTGCAGAGGCAATGTGCAAAATGCCAATCCCATCCTAAGGAAGAGAAAGCCCATTTCTTAAGCAGTGAAGAATGGAGGCAGCCATATGTCGACTATCTTGGAAATGGCACACTGCCTGAGAACAAAGCCGATGCAATCAGAGTTAAGAGGCGGGCCCTCCGCTTCTTCCTTGACCAAAGGATGAGGCAAATGAGGTGCCGAGCGAAGCCCACAACATCAAGGAGGGCAGCGATTATATGGACATCTCATTCACCTCGGCTACTACTGGCCGACAATGGAAAAAGATGCTAAAAACTTTGCAATGAGATGCCAATCCTGCCAGAAGTTTGGGAACTTGATACATGCACCGGCAGTTGAGCTGCACAACATCAAGACCCAGGCAGATGGGGTAGGAGTAGCCAACTTCATCAGAGAAAGCATAATCCGTAGGTTTGGCATACCAAAAGTAATGCTGTCCGACAATGGAACTCCCTTTGTAAATCGTCATGTGGGAAGACTTCTGAACGCCTCAAGCAGCACAAATCTAGTCCATACGACCCCCAAGGGAGTGGACAAGCTGAGGCGACCAACAAAACCATCATCCGAATATTGAGTAAAATGATGGATGAAACAGGGGGCACTTGGTCTGAACGACTCCCCGTAGCACTCTGGGCGTATAGAACGTCAAAGAGAAAGCTAACTCAGGCAACCCCATTTTCCCTAGTGTACGGCTCTGAAGCTGTGTTACCAGTTGAGTTGGCAGTACCCTTAGCAAGAATGGCTATGTCAGCACACTTAGTTCCAGACAGCAGAAAGAATGACATAGAGGCAGCTGAAGAAAGAAGAGATCGGGCCTCGCGGGCAATGGAAAAGTATTATCAATTCGTAGCTCGTGCCTACAATCAATCTGTTCAGCACAAGAAGTTCAATAAAGGGGACTTGGTATGGAAGACAGTGGACGCAATTATGCGGGGGCAACCTATTCCCAAGTTCTCACCATGATAGGAAGGCCCCTACCAAGTTGCGGAGGCAAGCAGCAGCAGGTACTACAAGTTAACAAGAGTAGATGACGGGTTCAAAACTGGCCCTATCATCGCCACGTTGTCTGCATGCTCGAGGAAACCATCGACTGCCTGAAGCCTATCCTTCATCCACGATAGGTCCAAACAGTTCCTCTCAAAGTCGCTCTGGTTTGCCTCGGCACTTTCCACAAACTTGCTAGGGGTTGTTAGAATCTTCTTAGTAGCAAGGTTGCGAATGAAGCTGGCGAGTGACTCTAGCAGTGCGGTCTGCACCATAGATACAAGAACGTTAAAAGCAAGAAAGGTGCCGGGATGCAGCGCCTGGATGCGGGGCGCAAGTGGAAGCTGCTACGGAGGAGACCCAGTAACTTAGAGAAGAAACTTTCTCTAAGGGTTGAGGGGACTCCCTCACACCCCCGCCAGCTTCAATCACTGGAGGGAGACTGGTGGAGTGACCAAAGGTCTGAGGACGACGCACTTCCCCTGAAGATGATTGCCCAGCAGCATTGGAATAGGTAGATTCAGCGTTGGCGATCGGGTGAACTAGTCTTGCGAGAAAGACTGAAGCTGTCTGCACCGTCATGTCGCTCCGAAAAGAGGTTATCCATCTGGTTGTCTCCAACGTTCAGATCTGGAACAGTAGTGGTATCCATGCCAGTATAAAAATCTTAGGATACCCCAAGGTCAGTTGGCACTTCTGGAAAGTGAGTGGGGTACAAGTCTGCCAGTTGTTGAGAGGTTGCCGAAGCAACTGGGTTAGAGGTCCCAGCGACAGCAGTAACAGTGTGGGTGGCTAAAGTGACAGTTACCTCTGCAAGTCAGTCCAAATTTAGAGGGGTCACAGCAGGAACAGTGGAAGTAGCCGCTACACTTGCACTCTCCTCCACCACTTGGGCGTTCGGAAGTGGGGTCTGCTGAATCAATGGAGACTCAGTGGACTGGGAGGAACGACCAGATGCAGCTCCAAAGGGAGGTGGTGCAACTTCCAGCGGCTCTCTCATGTCGGTATCTTTCCTTGGGGTCTCGGGGAAAAAATCATCTCCGCCGACAGAGGAACGGTCGGAGTGCACAGAATCAGCGGGGTTTGGAGGCTGTGCACCCTCAGCAACTAGGCCGCCTGCAACAACTTCCACAGCAGGGGGAACTTCATTTTCTGCAGCCTCCACAACTGGCTCAGCCTCAGTAGTTGGTGCGCCCCCAGCACTTGGTTCTTCTTCAACATCTGGAAGTACTGCCTTGCGGGTCCTGAACCTTGTGACCCTTGTAGCAGTGGGAAGGTCGTCGTCGTTGTCGTCGTCTGAATTTGAGGAAAGTCCGATGGCAGTAGAAGAACCTCCGGTGTCGGTGGCATGGCCGGTGGGCCCTAAAAAGAAAAAAGGTTATGTGATTACCAAAGTAAACGTAAGAAGTCCAAGGAAGCAATGCAAAATATTTTCTAAGTATGGGTACGTTTCGGAGTCTCTTCCTACTTGGTGAGGCACGTGCCTCGGCAGCTGATGCCGCTGCCTCTTGGGCTGCCCTTAGTCTGGAGCGGGTCGTCCGTAACTGTCGTGCGGACTTGAGGGGGAGCAATTTGCTCTAGACGGGTGAGGCTTCTCCACGGTAGTTAGGGATAGAAGCTTGAAGCGACAAAATATACTGGTCTGTTTGCCTCGGCTAGAGGGCAGACGAAGAGATAAGTCAGGTTGCGGGATGGGTTCCATCGCAGGGACTACGGGAGCACTGTTGCAAAAGTTAAAGAAAGAATTGAGGTTGCGGTGCCAGAACAGCCTTTTACTGGGAGTAAAGGCGCCCTATCTTCCAAGTGTGAGAAGCTCCATGAAGCCTAAGCCCTCCACAAGTAGAGCGGTATAATCATGGATAAATCGCTGAAAGCTCTGGTGGTAATCAGTCTGAGGCGGAGGGGCATGTGGGACGCCCTGATCCATGCCGAACTGGTCAGGGACCCTGTCCAGTCGAATTGAGGTTGCGGTGCCAGAACAGCCTTTTATTGGGAGTAAAGGCGCCCTATCTTCCAAGTGTGAGAAGCTCCATGAAGCCTAAGCCCTCCACAAGTAGAGCGGTATAATCATGGATAAATCACTGAAAGAATTGGTGGTAATCAGTCTGAGGCGGAGGGGCATGTGGGACGCCCTGATCCATGCCGAACTGGTCAGGGACCCTGTCCAGTCGATATATGACGCTGGACATGCCCTTCTCGTTCCACACGGGTAGAAATCCGGGGCGTATCATGGCAGCAATAAGAAGGCAGTTTGCCTGGACACTATCGAGGGAACATGCCGAGCCTCGGAAAAATTGAATGGAACCACATGAATGCCTGGAAGAAGCTGAGTGAAAGGGCAGAACACATATTTTTCCATGCGGTCTACATAATCTGCAAAGGGTCTGTTGGTGCCAAGACCAGACCACCGAGAGATGCGAGAGAGGAAGGGAGTGGCGCACTTGCCTCGTGACAGGTCGACCCTTTGCATCTAGAACTGGACGCCCTCTGCATCAAGGACTTCGTCTGTGATGAAAGGCTCATGTTCTTTAGGGACGCGGCCCGTGGCAGGAAATCTCTCATAGAAGAAAGCGGTCAGGAACTGAGTGTGTACAAAGCTCTACACATTATAGCGGGCCCAAGGATTGCTCCATGTCTGAATGGATGAGATCAAGGCGGAAGTATAAGTTCCCCAAGAAGAGGGGGGCCAGAGGGATCTGGCTGCTGCTGCAAAGTTTGACAGCCAAAGGGAACACCAGAGGGTTAATACTCTCAGCAGGGTTGCTGGGGAGAACAAAAAAAAAAAAAAATGAAGTAATTGACGAAGGCGGCCAAGTACAAGTCGCTGCGGCAGCCCGGCCCAACTGCGAAGTTGTGACTCTCCTCTGTGATGTCGGCCACAACTGGTTGCAGGTCCTTGAAGAAATGCTTCAGCTAGAAAGATAAGTGGTTTTGTCCCTCTTGGGCCTCTCCTGGAGTAGTTCCCCAGTCCTAAGATCAGACCAAAAGCCATATTTCCGCGCCTCTCGAAAGGCTCCTTGGAGGGCAGTGACAGCAACTTGTTCTGTAGGAGTCAGGGACGCTGGTTCGAAGGGGTGATCTCCACGAGTGCTCAACCGCAGAAGGACGGCAATATCTTCGAGGGTTGGAGTTCTTTCTCCCTATGCCAAAGAAAAAGTGTGAGTGTCGCGGCTCCAGCGGGAGACAACCATATCAGTGTTAGTCTGTACTTTGCGCACTGATAACACCCTCGAAATCGAAACGATATTGTAGAGAAGAACATCCTGCAATTGCTGCTCGAACCAACCATCTGCAATGATGTCATCAACCCAGAGGGACCAGTCTGTTGAAGGGCTCGAGTGAGTGCGATAGTAGATGTATGAATGGAGAAAGTCACCACGCTCCACGCGAAACCACAGCACAGAGACTGGGTTCACCATGTCAGCATCATCCAAAGCAGCCTCACTAAACGGAAATGGAGGCTCCTCCAAAGGAAGGGCATCAGGAACGAAGGAGTCAACGGCCTTCCAGAAAGGGTCAGCTAGCCCTCCGAAGTATGAGGCCCTCCTGCATTCAGTAGGGGGTGGGTCAGTCCTGTCGGGTAGAAACCTTGTGTTGGGCATAAGGAAGTATAAAGAAAAGTAAAGAAGACTTTGGAAAGTGGGGACAAGGAAGAGAAGAAAACAAGGAGACATAAAGTGTGTTTGGGCGTAAGTGGGGGACCAGTGGACCCATGGGCGCTATTTATAAAGAAAGTAGCAAAAGGGCGCCGACATGCTTCCCTAGGCCCATTATGACCCATCAGTCAAGAGGGTAATCCTTTTCAGAGTCGACACAACTTCTGACCCAACCGACGCAACCCTTGGGTTACTTGCTGGCGTCATGCACACACGGGAAACTAGGAACGTGTCCCCCACTGGGGCAGGGGCAAATGTAGGGGGTCAGAAATTAAACCCCCAATTAAGTATGGGCCTAAGTACTGGGGTCGCCCCAAAGAGGCGACCAGGAATGAAAAGGAGCATGGATTAAAGTCCAAGGGAAGTGGGCCAACAGCGGGCCGGAGTAGGTCCGACCTGCCAAGGGTCCAAACAGACTCCACGATGGAAAATGACCAAGTCAAGTTGCAGCGGGAACACATGCGACGGTCAAGTTGTAAAGGGAACACATGTAGCAGGGAAGTTGTTGAGGTACTTTGCCTCAGCGCCGCCATTCCTAATATCTTTAGCTCCGCCGCCATCCAAAGTTGACGAGGGAAAGAGAAAGCCGAAGCAACTAAGTTACAGAGGCGACAGTTGCGACGACCAAGTTGCGGAGGCGTTTTGTCTTGGCGCTGCCATTCCAAGTATTCTCGGTTTCATCGCCACTTCGAAGCAACCAAATTGCAGAGGCGCCCAAGTTGCATAGGCACTTTTTCGGCGCTGCCATCTTCAATATTGCCGGTTATGCCATTTGAACTTGCCACGGGTAATGACTACCGTAGCAACTACTGCCGCCGCAACCAACTTGCGGAGGGAACATCCCGCCAAGGTGATAGCAGCCTTTGGGAAAAGCTTCCCCTCTGTAAGTAGAGGGTAATGCCTGGCGCTGATAGCAGGCCCCAAGGCATTACTAGCCCAGGGCTGATAGCAGGCCCTAAAATTCATTTAACTTGGCACTGATAGCAGGCCCTAAGACTTACTGGCTGGAGCGGATGGAAGGCCCAGGGTACCAGTTTACCACGGCGATCCCGCGAAGATGGGAGTAGGGTAGCCCGAGCATAAGAGACTCCCTTTCCATTACCCAGGTCATAGACCTGCCTTAGTCGCACAGGCAGGATTAAGGAAGCCCCTTGGGCTTGGTACTAAGGAATAGCACGGCTGATAATAGGCTTGGCTGTGGCCTTCGCCCTGGGAAGCTGGGGAGTTTGTGGTTAGGTGGCTAAGGGTGAAGGCTTCGCTGCAGTGAGCACGCACATAGTCGGTAGCAAACTAATGGAGTGCTGAGAATGCATGCAGTGGCCAAGTAGAATTGAGAAGGCAAGTGCAGCAGCAAGGTTTACCGCTGCAAGTGCACTTGCTGAGGTTCGAGCTGAGAAGGCAAGTGCAGCGGCAAACGCTCCCGTCGCAACTGCACTTGCTGAGGCTCAAGAGGGAGTTGCAGCGCCAAACACTCCCGTCGCAACTACACTTGCTAAGGCTAAAAAAGGTAGTTGTGGAGGCAAACAGATAGTACACAGCACATGTAGAAGGACACGTGGCACGTTCAGCCTGGTGGCTCAAGGCAGAATATTCCATGTGATCCCCATAATCATCCTCCTTTTGCCACAGCATAAATCAATGATGCAGAGTTCAAGCGTGCTTTCCTTCATGGCGGGGGCGTCATAAACATCATCACTACTGACACCTTTGCATAGGCTGGGATCCCAAAGTCCAGGATGGTTCGCCAACCCATCACTGTGATGGGTTTTGGCGGCGAGAAAAAAGATACCAAGGGCCATGTGGTCGTGGACTTAGTAGTTGGTGAGATCCGTTCCGCAACCAAGTTTCATGTGATTGAAGCGGACACAAATTGCCACATGATACTTTGCAGAGCTTGGATGCACCGATATGGAGCTATCCCGTCGAGTTATCACCAATGCGTGAAGGCAAAGTTGGGAAAGCGCACAGTAACCATATAAATGCGTTTGAACAGTCATTTGGGGTTGAGAAGGCACACTATTCGGATGCAGTTTTCTTTACTGAGTTGTCAACGGGTGAAACTCCCAGGACCGGTAAAGTTGTAGGAGTAAAATTGCCAAAATGAGAAGGCATTTAGGATGCAGGGGCTGCTTCAGAAAGTAGTGGGCAGAGGAGGAGCAGCAAGTCCACAAGTCCTCCGCCGAAGATTGTTAAGGTATGGGAGGGCGGTAAGACAATTTACTACCTATGATGGGTCTTGGAGGTCAGGCTTCATACCTTGGGAGAATGGCCCCGAGACAAATAGATGTGACGATGACGAGTCCCAAGAAGAGTTGGTGGAGACGCCTGAGCCCGCCCCTGAATGCGTGCAAGATAGACCAAAATCGCAGTAGGAGGTGCTCGCTGAGGTCAACCTCAGCGACTTATTAGGGCAGAGCAAGCCCCGTGTTCATCAGCGACACAATGGCTCCAACAGCTAAGGCAGAATTGATAACACTACTGAAGCGGTACATAGTGACGTCTTTGCTTGGACATACGAGGAGATGCCTTGTCTTGACCCGTCTCTTGTCACCCATCACCTGGATACTTTTCCCAACTCTAAGCCAATAAAGCAACATGCTCGAAAGTATCATCCTGACCTTGAGGCAAAGATTAAGGAAGAGGTAGAAAAGTTGTCGAAGGCCAAGTTCATTGAGCCTATACAGTACCCAACTTGGCTAGCAAATATTGTGCCTGTGGAGAAGAACGGCCAGATCAGGGTCTGTGTAGACTTTCCCGACCTAAATGAATGAGGCCTGCCCGAAAGATGAGTTTCCACTGCCCCATGTTGACACGCTTGTCTATTCTACTGCGGGCCATAAGATGTTCTCCTTTATGGATGGGTTCAGTGGTTATAACTAGATCAAAATGGCATCAGAAGATGCAGAAAAAACGGCATTTAGAACACCCTTGGGAAATTTTTTCTATATGGTGATGCCCTTTGTTTTGAAAAATGCGGGGGCAGCCTACCAACGGGCTATGTCTGCAGTGTTCCATGATATGTTGCATCATGAAGTGGAAGTATATGTGGATGATCTGATGGTCAAGTCTACCGAGGCAAACCGACACCTCTGCGACTTGGAAATTTTTTTTCAGCGGTGCCGCAAATTCTGCCTAAAGATGAGCCCTCTCAAGTGTGCCTTCGGAGTTACCGCCTGCAAGTTCCTGGCTTTTTTGTACACCGGCGGGGGACTGTAGTAGATGGGAATAAGATTAAATCAATCATGGAGATGCCATCACCACACTCTCAAAAGGCTTTGAAGAAATTCCTAGGCAAAGTGTCATACCTCAAGAGGTTCATTTCGGCCCTTGCTGAGAACCTTTTCCTTTGGGACACTGCTGAAAGGGAATCACAAGTTTGAATGGTTGCAAGAACACCAACAGACATTTGATATGGTGATGAAAGCACTTACAATGATTGCCCTACAACCCAACAAGCCTCTGCTACTGTACCTGACGTCTACACCTTGGTCTATTGCGGCTCTACTTGTCCAAGACATAGATGGCATTGAGAAGCCAGTCTGTTACATCAGTCGCAAAGTCAATGGTGTCGAGTGGCGATATACCCCAAATGAGAGGCATCGTTTAGCCTTAATCTTCACAACGTGGAAGTTGCGCCACTATTTTTTGGAACACCCGATCCATGTGACCCCGGAGTGATTCGGTCCGCTACTTGCTAGGCAAACCCGCTCTGACTGGAAGAATGGCAAGATGGCTTTTGGCTCGAGTAGAATATGACATCACTTGTGTTACTCCCAAGGCTATTAAGAGCCAAGCACTTGCAGAGTTACTGGCCCAATTCCCATCTGGTGAACATGAACCTGCAGAGGTATCTCTACCAGGTGCGGTCCATGTCTCAGCAGCTGCAGTTGAGGCTTATTGGGACTTAAAATTTGATGGAGCTTCGGGAGTTGGGAAAGGCGGAGCTGGCAAAACACTAACCAGTGAAGAAGGAGAGAAGTTTCATCTATCATATAAGCTTGATTTTGAATGATCAAACAACGAGGCTGAATATGAGGCGTTGATACTGGGTCTAATCGTTGCCCAAAAGAAGGGACTCCGCAAGTTGAAAATTTTGGGCGACTCCGAGTTAGTTGTCAGGCAAACAATGGGTGATTTCGCCTTAAAGGAGCCTCTGTTGGGCCCGTATCGCACCGTGGTTCAAGGGTTGCTCCCTCAATTTGATGATGTCCAAATCTAGCATACCCCTCGAACACACAACCGTTTCCCCGATGCCTTGGCTACACTAGGGGCAAAGGTGGATATACCAGATGATAGTATAGCCATCGTCATCGAAAAAAGAACAACACCAGTAGTATTAGCTGAAGAACATACAGAGCAAGATGCTGAGGGATAGAAAGCATATATAATCCAACAGAACAGTTGAAAACAGGCCAGGGAACAATCAGACCAGCAGAACTTGCATAATTTCTGCTCCTCAGAGGAGAGTTGTATTTTCGTGGTACCAACAACTTGTTAGCAAGGTGCGTCGGTAGACAAGAAGCAACTTACAGACTTAAGCAGATCCATGCTAAGTCTCGTGGAGATGGAGATATCAGTCTATACCGATGGATATAGGGGCAAGGGTATATTACTGGCTAGAGATGGAAAAGGAAAGTACTGAGTTGCATAGGCAATGTGCAAAATGCCAATCCCATCCTAAGGAAGAGAAAGCCCATTTCTTAAGCAGTGAAGAATGGAGGCAGCCATATGTCGACTACCTTGGAAATGGCACACTGCCTGAGAACAAAGCCGATGCAATCAGAGTTAAGAGGCGGGCCCTCCGCTTCTTCCTTGACCAAAGGATGAGGCAAATGAGGTGCCGAGCGAAGCCCACAACATCAAGGAGGGCAGCGATTATATGGACATCTCATTCACCTCGGCTACTACTGGCCGACAATGGAAAAAGATGCTAAAAACTTTGTAATGAGATGCCAATCCTGCCAGAAGTTTGGGAACTTGATACATGCACCGGCAGTTGAGCTGCACAACATCAAGACCCATTACCTGTTCCATACTTGGGCATTTGACAGCGCAGCAATCGAAAGGCCACAGATTGCAGCGACTGAAGTTAGTACCAAGTGGGTGGAGGCTATACCGATGAGGAAGGCAGATGGGGCAACACTTGCACTCTCCTCCGCCACTTGGGCGTTCGGAAGTGGGGTCTGCTGAACCATTGGAGACTCAGTGGACTGGGAGGAACCACTAGATGCAGCTCCAAAGGGAGGTGGTGCAACTTCCAGTGGCTCTGTCATGCTGGTATCTTCCCTTGGGGTCTCGGGAAAAAAATCATCTCCGCTGACAGAGGAACGGTCGGAGTGCACAGAATCAGCGGGGTTTAGAGGCTCTGCACCCTCAGCAACTAGGCCGCCCGCAACAACTTCCACAGCAGGGGGGACTTCATTTTCTGCAGCCTCCACAACTGGCTCAGCCACAGTAGTTGGTGCGGCCCCAGAACATGGTTCTTCTTCAACATCTGGAAGTACTGCCCTGCGGGTCCTGAACCTTGTGACGCTTGTAGCAGTGGGAAGGTCGTCGTCATCGTCGTCGTTTGAATCTGAGGAAAGGCCGATGGCAGTAGAAGAACCTCCGAGGCCGGGTGGCATGGCCGGTGGGCCTTGAAAAGAAAAAAGGTTATGTGATTACCAAAGTAAACGTAAGAAGTCCAAGGAAGCAATGCAAAATATTTTCTAAGTATGGGTATGTTTCGGAGTCTCTTCTTATTTGGTGAGGCACGTGCCTCGGCAACCGATGCTGTTGCCTCTTGGGCTGCCTTTGTCTGGAGCGGGTCGTCCGTAACTGTCGTGCGGACTTGAGGGGGAGCAATTTGCTCGAAACGGGTGAGGCTTCTCCACGGTAGTCAGGGATAGAAGCTTGAAGCGACAGAATATACTGGTCTATTTCCTTCGGCCAGAGGGCAGACGAAGAGATAAGTCAGGCTGCGGGATGGGTTCTATCGCAGGGACTACAGGAGCACTGTTGCAAAAGTTGAAGAAAGAATTGAGGTTGCGGTGCCAGAACAACCTTTTACTGGGAGGAAAGACGCCCTCTCTTCCAAGTGAGGGAAGCTCCATGAAGCCTAAGCCCTCCACTAGTAGAGCGGTATAATCACGGGCAAACCGTTGAAAGCTCTGGTGGTAATCAATCTGAAGCGGAGGGACATGTGGGACGCCCTCCTCGTTCCATAAGGGTAGAAATCCGGGGCGTATCATAGCATCAATAAGAAGGGTGTTGGCCTGGACACTGTCGAGGGAGAAATCAACATGGCAAGCCTCGGAAAAATAGAATGGAACCACATAAATACCTGAAAGAAGCTGAGTGAAAGGGCGGAACACACATTCCTTCATGTGGTCTTCATAATCTGCAAAGGGTCTGTTCGTGCCATGACCAAACCACTGAGAGATGCGAGGGAGGAAGGGAGTGGCGCACTTGCCTCTTGACAGGTCGACCTTTTGCATCTAGAACAGGACGACCCTCAGCATCAAGAACTTTGTCTGTGAAGAAAGGCTCATGTCAGGAACTGAGTGTGTACAAAGCTCTACACATCATAGCGGGCGCCCATGGATCGCTCTATCTCCGAATGGATGAGATCAAGGCGGAAGTATAAGTTCCCCAAGAAGAGGGGGCCAGAGAGATCTGGCTGCCGCTGCAAAGTTTGATAGCCAAAGGGAACACCAAAGGGTTAATACTCTCAGCAGGGTTGTTGGGGAGAACCAAAAAAAAAAATGAAGTAACTGACGAAGGCGGCCAAGTACAAGTCGCTGCGATAGCCCGGCCTAACTGCGGAGTTGCGACTCTCCTTTGTGATGTCGGCCACAACTGGTTGCAGGTCCTTGAAGAAATGCTTCAACCAGAAAGATAAGTGGTTTTGTCCCTCTTGGCCCTCTCCTGGAGTAGTTCCCCTGTCCTAAGATTAGACCAAGAGCCATACTTTCGCGCCTCTCGAAAGGCTCCTTGGAGGGCAGTGACAGAAACTTGTTCTGCAGGAGTTAGGGACGCTGGATCGAAGTGGTGATCTCCACGAGTGCTCAAGCGTGGAAAGACGGCAGCATCTTCGAGAGTTGGAGTTATCTCCCCCCATGCCAAAGAAAAAGTGTGAGCGTCGCGGTTCTAGCGAGAGACAACCATATCAGTGTTGGTCTGTACTTTGCGCACTGATAACACCCTTGAAACAGAAACGGCATTATAGAGACGAACATCCCGAAATTGCTGCTCGAATGGCATCTGCAATGATGTCATCAACCCAGAGGGACCAGCCTGTTGAAGGGCCCGAGTGAGTGCGATAGTAATGGGGAAAGTCACCACGCTCCACGCGAAACCTCAGCACAGAACTGGGTTCACCATGTCAGCATCATCCAAAGCAGCCTCACTAAAAGGAAGCAGAGGCACCTCCAAAGGAAGGGCATCAGGAACGAAGGAGTCAACGGCCTTCCAGAAAGGGTCAGCTAGCCCTCCGAAGTGTGAGGCCCTCCTCCACTCAGTAGGGGGTGGGTCAGCCCTGTTGGGTAGAAACCTTGTGCGGGCCATAAGGAAGTATAAAGAAAAGTAAAGAAGACTCTGGAAAGTGGGTACAAGGAAAAGAAGACAAGGAGACAGAAAGTGTCTGGGCGGAAGTGGGGGACCAGTGGACCCATGGGCGCTATTTATAAAGAAAGTAGCAAAAGGGCGTCGACACACTTCCCTAGGCCCATTATGACCCGTCAGTCAATTGGGTAATCCTTTTAAGAGCCGACGCATCCCTTGGGTTACTTGCTGGCGTCATGCACACGCGGGAAACCAGGAACGTGTACCCCACTGGGGCAGGGGGCAAATGTAGAGGGTCAGAAATTTAACCCCCAATTAAGTATGGGCCTAAGTACTGAGGTCGCCCCAAAGAGGCAACTAGGAATGAGAAAGGAGCATGGGCTAAAGTCCAAGGGAAGTGGGCCAACAGTGGGCTGGAGTAGGTCCCACCCGCCATGGGTCCAAACAGACTCCACGAAGGAAAATGACCAAGTAAGTTGTAGCGGGAACACATGAGTTGTAGAGGGAATACATGCAGCGGGGAAGTTGCTGAGGTACTTTGCCTCAGCGCCACCATTGCTAATATCTTTGGCTCCGCCCCAAAGTTGATGCGGGAAAGAGAAAGCCGAAGCAACTAAGTTGCAGAGGCGACAGTTGTGACGACCAAGTTGCGGAGGCACTTTGTCTTAGCACTGCCATTCCTAGTATTCTCGGTTCCGTCGCCACATGGAGTTGTTGAGGAAAGGAGAGAACCGAAACAACCAAGTTGCAGAGGTGCCCAAGTTGCATAGGCACTTTGTCTGCGCTGCCATCTTCAATATTGTCGGTTATGCCATTTGAACTTGCCACGGGAAATGACTACTGCAGCAACTACTGCCGTTGCAACCAACTTGCGGAGGAAACATCCCGCCAAGGTGATAGTAGCTTCTGGGAAAAGCTTCCCCTTTGCAAGTAGAGGGTAATGCCTGGCGCTGATAGCACGCCCCAAGGCATTACTAGCCCAAGGCTGATAGCAGGCTCCAAAATTCATTTAACTTGGCACTGATAGCAGGCCCCAAGACTTACTGGTAGGAGTTGATGGCAGGCCCAGGGTACCAGTTTACCGCGGCGATCCCGTAACGATGGGAGCAGGGTAGCCCGAGCATAAGGGACTCTCTTTCTATTACCCAGGTCATAGACCTGCCTTAGTCGCACAGGCAGGACTAAGGAAGCCCCTTGGCGTTTGTACTAAGGAACAGCACGGCTGATAGCAGGCTTGGCTGTGGCCTTCACCCTGGGGAGCTTGTGGTTAGGTGGCTAAGGGTGAAGGCTTCGTTGCAGTGAGCACGAACATAGTCGATAGTAGACTAATGGAGTCCTGAGAATGCATGCAGTGGCTAAGTAGAACTGAGAAGGCAAGTACAGTAGCAAGGTTTACTGCTGCAAGTGCACTTGCTAAGGTTCGAGCTGAGAAGGCAAGTGCAGCAGCAAACGCTCCCATTGCAACTGCACTTGTTGAGGCTCAAGAGGTAGTTGCAGCGCCAAACACTTACGTCGCAACTACACTTGCTGAGGCTCGAAAAGGTAGTTGCGGAGGCAAACAGATAGTACACAGCACATGTAGGAGGACATGTGGCACGTTCAGCCTGGTGGCTCAAGGCAGAATATTCCATGTGATTCTCTAGGACACATGTCGTCTCTCTATTTGGCCACTTGGTGTGCTCTTGGTACCAAGGAAAAGCCTATAAATAGGACCCATTTCCCAAGGTTCAACAAGAGGGATTTTTGGGATTTGGGGGAGACGCTGCCTATTTTGGCACTGCCATACATTTCTTCTTGAGCTACGTGCTTCACCCTCACCCAGCTGCACACTCTCCAACTTCCAGATAGTTGCTGCTGCTCATTCTCAAGCCACTTCCACCATTCTTGGACCATTAGCATAGTTTTACCTCTCTAATCACCTTTTCTAACCTCGAACCCCTTTACATTTCTGGCGACTCCGCTGGAGAGGCTGCTTTGTTGATGGTTCATACCCGCAGTGGTTTACACACCTCACTGGAAAAAATGGTAGAGGTTGAAGTTCAGCAAGGCTCTTCAAATGGCGGAGCAGCACATGCGGAGGACCGTGACCACAGTGTTGTGATTGAGGCAGTTCAGTCACTCCAGGATACGCAGAGGGAGATCCTGGCAGCTTTGCAAACTCTCACTGAGGTTGTTATGGCCATGGCTTCTCGACCAGCTCCAGTGCAAGCACCTCTGCCCGTAGTAGTCCCAAACCCAGTGCCTAACCTGTTCCCTGAGGTTCGGGCTCCGATCCAGGTGCCACCGGTGGTACTTCAGGCGAACGGTGCGGCCGCTGGTTCAACTACCCAGGAGCAGACTGGACCATTCCGGCCCACTCACTTTTTTACTCTAGCCGATGTACAAGTTATGCTCAAGCAAGAGCGTAGCAAGAAGCAACTCCCATCTCTCCCGACTCAGATGTGAGGGCCCCATACTCTCACGAGATATTGACCATGCCATACCCAGTTGGGTATGGCGTGCCCAAGTTTATTAAGTTTGATGGGAAACAAGGCAATGCCAGAGAACAGGTGGTGAGGTTCATTGAAACTGTTGGTGTCCATGGCCGTGACCACTCTCTGTGCCTTCGGGAGTTCTCCAAGTCCACTTACTGAAAGGGCTTGCAGCTGGTATGTGAACTTGGCTCCCAACTCGATCAAGAGTTGGGAGGAGATGGTGAACAAGTTCTACACGAAGTTCTTCCAAGTCCAAGAGAAAGTTACAACCCTCACCCTTGGGCGAGATGTCCAAAGGGAGAGCGAAGATATACTGGACTATGTTAAGCAGTTCCAAGATAAGGCTATTGACTGTCATGAACCAGTGGATGAGGCCCATTTAGTCAGCATATGTGTGGAGGGGTGCCATACGCGACTACAAAATTTTCTTGGTGAATCATAATCTGCCTACCATTTCAGCCTTGATTGAGGCAGCTAGGAACCTCAGTACCACTGGTCCCTTGCACAGATCTCATGACAGCCACCGCTACCCTTGCAGTAGCAGAGTTGCTGCGGTAACCTCTGCAGGAGGGAGCCACTCGCAAGGATAGGCGACGTCCTTTCGGAAAAGAAAAAGTTATGAGGACCGAAATCTATGTCCTTGCAGCCTTGAGAATGTTGAGGCTCTGGTTAAAGAATGGGTAGCTGATGGTGAACTTACCTTGCCTCTAGTTGATGTCCCTCCAACCAAGAAGGACAAAGAAAGCCCGGATTATTGTGTCTATCACAGAACCACCAGACATCCTCCTAGGGACTGTTGGACTTTGAAAAGTATCTTTAAGAAGAAAGTTGACGCAAATAAGCCGAAGTTCTAAGATGCCAGTAACCGTGATGTACAGAAGGACCCTTATCCTAACCACAAGGAGAAGGGGAAGAATGTACATATATGATTGGCTATCTCGGGCCTGTGCGTGATCAAGTGCATATGGCGTCTTACTATGATGAGTTAGAAGAAATTGTAACCTGCCAGCTCCCTGAGACAGTACCTGCAGAGGCAAAATTCGTAGAGGATGCTAATGCCCAGGCCTTGCTAAACTCTGTTAAGTTTTGCGCCTTCTTTGACCAGTTAGGGCTGAGCCAAGCCGCCAGGTTGGAAGCAACAAAAGCCCTCATAAAGATTTTTGAAGTGCACCGTGATAAAGTTGCTTAGGCTAAGGAGTGTGTGCTTCGGCGCATCCAGGAAGCTTATGGGGCTGTTACTTTTTCAGAGGCAGACAAAGCATACCCATTTCCCCATAATCGTCCACTTTTTGTCACAGCATACATCAATGATGTAGAGTTCAAGCGTGCTTTCCTTGATGGCGGGGGCGTCCATAAACAACATCACTCTTCTCTTCTTCGTCCTCTACTCCATCCTCATCGTCCTCCTCCATCTCCACATCTACACCGCCACCTGATTCTTCTCTCCAATCCATTTCAACAAAACAAAATAGATCTTAGATGTTACTCAACAAGATCTCTATGCCATCTTTGTGTATTTTGTATCTTTTCTTCTTCTTCAATATTTCTGTTTTCATTTTTATTTTTTAAGTATGTGAAATCAAAGCATAAAAACAGAAATTTCTTGCATAAGCAGATGCGTGTATTAATTGATCTGTTTGTAATTAAATGTATCTGCTGCTTGTAAATGTTAATGTCATGTATTGGTTTTCTCTCTCTGAATCAATTAATTTGATTACTATCATATACATACATAGGGATTCATGTTACTGTTTTCTATACATGAATTCAGAGCCTGATCATCTGAATGGACAAAGAGTAAAAATCGCTTCTTTTTTTTTTCTTTTTCTTTTTCTTTTTCTTTTTCTTTTTTATAAATAAAAATTCTTTCCTTGACAAAAAAAAAAATATTACCCCAGAGCTGACTTTCCCAGTCATTTGCACCCTAAAAATTATTCATCTCAGTGGACAGTACGTGAAACTTTAAATACAACCTCTTCCTAGTCATTTGCACCCTAAAAATTTATGCAAAATGATGTGTCGCATTTATATCCCTACATTGATAGTCAAATGCCATCACTATGGTTCATAATTGCAAGAGTGTCATTGTCACATTATTTTTGTCTTAAATTCTGTACGAAAATTGTGTGAGAATATCATTTTCCTATTAATACAACCTTTTCCGAGTTACTGTCTAATTTGAACTACTCTAAAATGGCAGGGAGTGGGTGGAATTATTGAATTGGCCCCAGGTTACTTTCCTGCCGTATACAACAGTATTAAGAAAGCAGGAGGGCTTTGTATTGCCGATAAGGTTCAATCTAGGTTTGCTCACACTGGGAGCCATTTTTGGGGATTTGAGACCCAAGGCATTGTGCCTGACATAGTGACAATGGCAAAGGTAAATCTATATAATATGGCAGGATGATTTTTAAAAATGTCCAAAATGATTTTTAATGGTCTAAATTAATTCTATGTGTATATCAATGGTTAAGATCAATCCTTTCAAATGTACCAAACACTTGATTCCCACCCAAATACTCTTCTCTCTCTCTCTCTCTCTCACGTCTCAAACACTTAATATGGCAGGAATTTTTTTTTTGGCCTTTATAGATTTGGCCTCTTCTTCTTGGGGTAGCAAAGTGTGTTTTGAGGGGAGAGAGAGAGAGTGAGTGTGTGTTTTAAAATTTGAAATTTGAAAAAGTGAGATGAGCGAGAAAGGATGGATGGGTGGGTGGGGGTGAAGAGTTTTTTTTGTTTTTTGTTTTTTTGGGCTGTTGTGGCTCTTGGACACAAAGTGTGTTTTGTTGTCCGTCGCGGCCACCGCCACCGTTGCCTCACTCTCTTGGGAACAAATTATGTTTTTGTTTTTGTTAGTATTTATTTTATACAAAATATAAAAAAATAATTAAAATGTATTATTTACTATAATTTGAGTTCAAATACTTAAAATACATAAATCATGCAAAATTATAAAATTTTATTTTAAATTTGTAAAAATTATTTAAAAAATTTTTAAGGGTAAATTTTATGACATTACTCTAAATTTTATAATTTTTAAGTGTATTCAGATTGAATGGATCTGAAAAAGTAAAAAATGTTGATTAAAATATTTAAAAAGTTTACTAAAAGTAATAAAATACATATTGAAAATTTTAAAAATTATTTTTGAAAGCTGTAAACCAAATAAGTTTTGAATTTCAAATTTGTAAAAATTATTTTCAAAATATACAACCAAACTCTAATTATAAAATTATTTGAAAATCTAAACCAAATAGACCATCTATTTATATTTTGACCTCAAATTTTTTTTTTTGCGCAACAAATTAGATAAATTATATTTTAATCCATAAGATGAATATTTCTTTATATTTTTTTAGTATTTTTATCAAAAAAAGTTACAGATTTTACAAATTTTAGCACGATACGTATAAATTATAACTGAATTTTGATCTCAACAACACGGGCATATACTAGTATATATATATATATATAAATTATTAATTTCAGTTCCATATCAACATTTTAAGGTAGCTTGGTTGGTTGAAGCTTGCTTCCACTTACCCCCAAGGTAACGTGTTAAAAATTAGGGTTTCACAACTTTCACTCTCTTTTCCCTCCTTTGTTTCTAGACCCCTCTCTCTCGCTAATCTTCCACCGCTTCAAAATTAGGGTTTTATAACGGTCTCCTCTCTCTTTTCACTCCTTTGTTTATTGATGCCTCTCTCTCTCTCTATTATCTTTCATCGCTGCTCTCTCTCTCCGTAACCCTAAACCCTTTCGATCTCTCTAGCTTCTATCCATTTGAGAAACCCAAAACCTTTGAAATTGATTCATTCAAATCGTCTTTCTGATGGAGAACATGAAGACGAAGCACAAAAAAACCCTTAGACGAAGCAGCAGAAACCCTCTAAACCACACTCAAACCCTAAGACGAAGTAGAAGAAGAAGAAGAAGTGTGAGATCGTCTGAAATCCATCATGCATCTTGAAATCTAGTTATTTATTTTTCTGAAATTGTCTTTCTGATGATGGAGAATTGCTTAAATTTTGCTTCAAATTGCTTGAGATTAATTGAATTCTGTATAAAATTGCTTGATTATTCTTGTGATTATTTTTGTTTATGTGATTTCAATATGATCAGGTGAACAAGCTTCATGAAGTGTGTTGAAGATTTCAGAGCTAGGGTTTATCTGCAACTTAACAAGATTTTTCAATGCTCAGTGGCTTCGATTTCTCAATCTCAAACCTCTAGTGGTCTTCTTTTACTGGTATTGATTTCTCTATCCATTGATTGCTTTATGATCACACACCCTCATCAAACTCTTAATCACCACTGTCACTATCTCTCCTCTCTCTCTTGATGTGTATTTTGCTATAGCATTGCATGATGTCAATATTTTCACTTTGACTCTATTCTTGATGCATGTCACAATATTTTCACTCTGTATAGTTATTTTGAAATTCATGTTCTGTTTTAGCTTTAATATGTGTTTCAGCTTTAATATGTGCATTGGTTCCCCTACTTACAGTGAAAACTTCTACTCTATTTATAGACCAAATTTTCTCTTATGAGGTAAAAAAGTTATTTTAGTAGAATTGAGACAAGTTTTGTTTTGGTATTACTCTGAGGCTTCTATTGGAAAAGCTTGAAAATCAAAGCATTCAATGTATATTGTGTCATGGCAGGCTGCAACTTGCCTACATCTTTGCTGGTGGATGTACAAATAATTTTCCATCACTACCGCCATAAATTTTAGTTATAAAAATGCAGTTCCCATTAAATAATGTTGTTGCTTCTTTTTTTTTTTTTTGGGTGACTCCTATATGCATGTCCCTACTTTTCCATTTTTAAAAAATGTGTATTGTTTTTGTCTCATCTTATTTAATTTTGCTTTTACTTCACGTTCAGAGTTCTACATACATTGCAATTCCTGTTAGTGTAGTCCATGTAATTTGGAGATGTTGATGGAGATTGAGGGCCAGGCAACCGCCAAGATTTTCAGTTATTTAGAAGTTTAATTTTATAAAAAATAGCCCTTCAACCAAACAAGAAACAAATAAAACTTGGAAAAAAATGACCATGAATTGATTGCAGGTGTTATTAACTTGTAGTTACTATTTATTTGGAATGTTGAAGTATTTTTGGTGCTTGATATTTGCCTCTCCCCTAGTTCTTCCCCTCATTATGCTTACATATGTGATGACGTAACCATTGTTCTTCTATTCTATAGTTTTACTCATGAAATTCGTCTATTTTTTCTTTATTTTGGAGAGGTGGTTCTACATGATGTTGATCCTAGTATGAGGTCCTTCATTCATGTTTGAGTCGGTAAAGATGATTCTATTTTTATTTTTTTTGTTAAGTAGGAAAGCCAATTTGTAGACATAAGTCGTAACTCAAAAATAAAATACTACTCATACCAATTAGTTTCTCAATTTTCTCTTGACATCAGGCTCTACGGATTCTTTTAGATCCTTCTTTTTGAAATTAAACATGTGTTTAGTTGTCAAAATCTCCAAGCTCATTTAGTTTCAGTACGAAATTACTATACCATATTTTGTTCCAACAAGGTCGGGAAGGTGCATAATAACTTTAAACATACAAAATAAGATGTCGCATCACATAAGGAACAAAATTTATTTCTGAAGTAGCATTGACCAGACGAAAATAAAATAAAACTAAAATTATGAATACCAATATATGAAGGGTCTTGTTAACAAGTGCCTCGAGGACACAAAAAGTAGACCAAAAAATAAATTTGAAAACACAAGACACTTTTTATTAAATTCAATGCAGTTTTTATTGAAATTAATGCACTTCTTTTAACTGTTTGACCTATTTTCAAGACACTTCTTTGTTTCAATCCCAATATCCAGCACTTTTAGCATTTGTCATATACAAGTATCTCGAGGACACCACAATTAAGAAAAAAACATGCAAAGAGTGAACTGCTAATACATGTATTATCTTATGCAATTTTATCTCTTCTTTTGTGGAGATTTTGTTGGAATTTTGTGTTTCATTTGTTGTGGCGCGTTATAGAAACCAAAACCACCCTTTTCGTAGTTTTTAGATAATTAGAGATCGACGATTCCAACTTCCTTTACTCCATTCAGAAAGTTGTTCAAAATAATTGATCAAAATTTCCAATGATCCGGTTTGTGCATGTTATTCAAAATAATGTTACTTTTAGGAGTTGTTAGTTTTTCGTTTGTATTTTTTTTCCTTTATGTTTTTGGCGCTAACCCCTTGCAGGCAATGGCACATATAGACATGGTTAATCATTTAAGGTAATCTCCTTAACTTTTTGATTTTATTTTTTACATTCAGGACAATGCATTTAGTTTGGGGGGAGAAAATACTTATTTTAAGAAGAATTTATATATTTGTTTGCAGCTATGAGTTAGTTATTTTGTTAAAAAAAAATAAAAATTAGTGCTCATGGTATTCTTTTGTTCTATACATTGAGTGATTGGGCATACTTGTGGTATTTAATTGCTTTAACTCGAGAATTGTTTTGAAGTTTGATATGCTAGCTACTTTGTTAAAGTATTCCGTCTGTTCATATTTGGAAATCATTGCACTGCACTTCAGCCACATGAATCTGATTTTTAGTTGATAAGTATGACTTGAAAATCTTGAGGAAAGTGATTGGGCATACTTGTGGTATTTAATTGCTTTAACTCGAGAATTGTTTTGAAGTTTGATATGCTAGCTACTTTGTTAAAGTATTCCGTGTGTTCATATTTGGAAATCATTGCACTGCACTTCAGCCACATGAATCTGATTTTTAGTTGATAAGTGGGTATGACTTGAAAATCTTGAGGAATGATAGTGGAGACTTTTAACCCTGTGAGTTTTGTGCCAATCATTTATTGGAGGGTCATTATTCATCTACTCTTAATTTTTCTTTGGAAGCGCATTAATTTGTTGTTTAGTCTCATTATTTTTTCATTTTTGGTTGAATGCTGAGAACAAATCAATTTGTTATCACACTTTTTACTCCCTCGAGGATGATGCATCGTTTAGGTTGGGGGGAAAAAATACTTGTTTTGGGAAGAATTTGTATGTTTGCTTGCTACAATGAGTTAGTTGTTTTTTTTAAAAAAGAAAAAAAGGTGTGCAAGGTAATGTATTGCTCTATGCATTGAGTGATTCGGCATACTTGTAGTATTTTATTGCTTTAACTTGAGAAATTGTGTTGAAGTTTGATATGCTAGCTACTTTGTTAAAGTATTTCATGTGTTCGTATTTGGAAATAATTGCAGTGCACTTTAGCCACATAAATATGATTTTTAGTTGATAAGTGGATATGACTTGAAAATCTTGAAGAATGATAGTGGAGACTTTTAACCCTGTGAGTTTTGTGCCAATCATTTATTGGAGGGTTACTATACATCTACTCTTAATTTTCTTTGGAAGGACATTAATTTGTTGTTTAGTCTCATTATTTCTTCATTTTGGTTGAATGCTGAGAATAAATCAATTTGTTATGACACTTTTATTCCCTTGAGATCATGAAAGTTGATGGACCATACTAATTCTTGAGAGATGATTTTAGGCCATCTTTGTTTCTTTGAGCCCTTTATTTATTTTTCTTTCTTTTATTATTACTTCATGAACCATTAGAAACCAATTTGAGCCTTTATGTTAGCCTTTCTTTGTTTAACGCCACAACCCATACTTTCTTTTTACTTTTGTAGATATGTTGGGATTATTTGAGTTTGACAATGGCAAATTTTTTTGAAAAAAAAAAAAAAGGAGAAAAGCTGAAAAAAAGAAGAAGAAATAAATTGTGTTCAACAAAGGAAAAAAAAAAAGCAGGAGTAAGTTGAAAAAGACAAAAAGAAAAGAAATAGAAAGAGCAAGGCATTTGGAATAATGCTCTAATTGTGTTTATTTTTATGCCAATTGTCTCTCAGACGTCCTTTTTTTTATTCACCTTTGGCTTTTTATTATTTTTTCTTAATTCCTCAACCCAAGCATTACAACCAAATGAAAGTCCTATTTGATCTTGAGTGTGGTATAGTTTACAAGTGGACATGATGGATTGGGGTGATGGTGTGGTAATTTTAATTCTCAGTATTTGATATTCCATTCATGAGACTATTTATTTATTCTTTCATTATAGCGTTTTTCCAAAAAATTAGTATGCGGGATATTTTGCCTTTGATTTACATTATTCTACTTGCATATATTGAGAGTAATTTTTACACCATATTCTGAGTGATTTATTTGTTGAGTGCAATAACTGGTGAGATTTGAGTCGAAGCATGTTTCAGAAAGAGATTTGGGTTATATTTCACTTTAAGGCTAAGGTTGTGTATGTGTTGGCTAAACTTTTTCACACACGCCAAATTCTGAATGTCATAAGATAGCTTTACTTGCTGCTAGTGTCTTGAACTTTGATTGGTTATCTTGTTAAGGTTGTGAAATTCATGACTTGTTCTTGAACTTTAGCATGAGGACGAAAGAAATCCTTGAGTAAAGAAAATTTTTGACGTTTGTGGGTAACATTTCTAGAAATTTTATTTCTCAGTATTTGATATTCCATTCTTGAGACTATTTATTTATTTTTTCATATTAGCGTTTTTCAAAAAAATTAGTATGCTGGATATTTTGCCTTTGATTTACATTGTTCTACTCGCATATATTGAGAGCAATTTTTGCACCATATTCCAAGTGATTTATTTGTTGAGTGCAATAGCTGGTGAGATTTGAGTCGAAGCATGTTTCAGAAAGAGATTTGGGTTATATTTCACTTTAAGGCTAAGGTTGTGTTTGTGTTGGTTGAACTTTTTTCACACACTCCAAATTTTGAATGTCATGCAATATCTTTACTTGCTGCTAGTCTTTTGAACTTTGATTGATTATCTTGTTAAGGTTGTGAAATTCATGACTGGTTCTTTAACCTTGGCATGAGAATGAAAGAAGTCGTTTTAGTAAATAAATTTTTGGATGTTTGTGGGTAACATCTTTGGAAACACGAGACTTTAACTCGTCCATGAGGGGTAATCTATTGGATTAAGGGTTTGTTGCATGTGCTAAATTCAATCGTGATTTATTGCGGAAGTGGTTTAGAGTAGTTGCTTTTATTCTTCTTTTTGATTTTATTTTAGTCACCTTAATTGCTAGGTTCTAAAATTAAAGCTGGTTGGGAGGTGTGATGAATGCTTAAAATTACGTAGTTATTTTAGGAATTTTCGATATTATATTCCTTCTCTCAATTTATATTTAATTGTGATTTAATGTATTTAATTTAAATTTTTAGAAAAACTACATTTGAGCCATCAACAATATAAATTGCTCAACCAGACCCATAAGACTCGGTTTGCTTTGAAATCATCTCATAACATCCACAAAACCTCTCTCAAAGGTTAGACAAGATTTCATTGTACCTCCAGTCCTTTTATATTTTGATTTTGCTCTTCAAATATTTATTTATTTTTCCTTTTAATTACTACTCATCTTTTGTTCCTTATTTGTTCCTTTATGTAATATATATTGGGTGACTTAGATAATAGCAAGAACACTAGATCTGACTAAGTAGACCAAATTCCAAACTGGGCTGCTCGAATTCAGCGTAACAAGATGGTAATTTTTATCTTAATTTTCTAACCCTCTACATAATATATATACCTTTTTACTCACAAGGGTCTTGTGTTTGTAGCTTTTCATCGAATAAAGGATAATATTTCTATTGCCTAAAGGCAGGATTGCATATTTTTGTTGATAAGGGAGCAGAAAAGGTGTGCTGTTTTGGAAGAAAAAAGGGCATCTAGTTGATTGACTAGTCCTCCCCGTGTCATTGTATATGATATGTTTTTAATGTTAATATTGTTTGTACTCAAATGAATTGTTGAGCCTTCACAAAAAGGTTCTTTTGTATAAACCTAGACTACATTTGTTTCCTGGTAAATTGAGATCTAGATGGACCGGCCCTTTCATAGTTAAAACTGTTTTTTCTCATGGGGCCGTTGAGATTGAAAATCCCAGGAATGGTGATGTTTTTAAAGTGACTGGCCAACGTCTTAAACCAGTTTTGGAGAATTTCCCACCTGAAGAGGAGAGGAGTCCATTGAATTAAAAGGCCCTATTTATCGAGACCCATAAACATAATAATAAAAGTAATGTTACTTTTAGGAGTTGTTAGTTTTTTGTTTGTAATTTTTTTCCCTTGTGTTTTTGGCAATAATCCCTTGCAGGTTCATGGTTCATCTTTTCTTTTTTAATAAATTTTTTGTTGACGCTCAAAAAAAATAAAATAAAATATATATATATATATAGACATGGTTCATTATTTAATGTAATCTCCTAACCTTTGTGATTTTGTTTTTTACATTGAGGACAATGCATCGTTTAGGTTGGAGGGAGAAAATACTTTCTTTGAGAAGAATTTATATGTTTGCTTGCTGCAATGAGTTAGTTGTTTTGTTATAAAAAAAGAAGAGACCTTGTCTAGCTTAAGAAGTTGTCACAGCTCGAGCCATGATGGTTCTCATGCAAAATAGAACCAAACAAAACATGGAAAAAAATGACCATAAATTTATTGCAGGTGTTATTAACTTGTAGTTACTATTTATTTGGAATGTTGAAGTATTTTTGGTGCTTGATATTTACCTCTCTCCTAGTTCTTCCCCTCATCATTATGCTTACATATGTGCTAATGTAAGCATTGTTCTTTTATTCTACAGTTTTACTCAGGAAATTCGTCTATTTTTTCTTTATTTTGGAGAGGTGGTTCTACATGATGCTGATCCCAGTAGGAGGACCTTCATTCATTCATGTTTGAGCCGGTAAAGATGGTTTAGTTTGTAGTCCTTTCACAATAGTTTATTTGTGGGGAAAAAATGAAATTATGATTTCATCTAACAATTATTCTCTATTTATGCATATCATATGATAAATCATATTTGAAAATCACTCTTCCAATGTTTGATTGCAGTGAATTTTTAGACCGTGTTGTTGCTGCTACACTGACTTTTGAAATCTTAACAAGAGAAAACTTCTAACTAATTTCCCTACATTACTCCCTTAGGTATGATTTGAGATTGGCATGATTCTTTGCATAGGATTTAGTTTCTTTATTTGACTGAATTTTCTGATTTAGAAGTAGAAAAGAAGAAATATGAAACATGTATATCAAATATTTTGGTAACTTATCCTCCTCTAACATTAGTCTTGCATTTTTAGTTTTTCCCATTAATGTTAAAGCTCATGAAATGTAGAGAAGTAAGTTCCTCGTGTCATCTTTTTGGTTCCGTTCTTAAAAGATATATATCATTTATTTTATTGAAATGATCTTAGTTATAATTCGTGCAATTGTTGTGTTCTAATAATTTGATATTTGTATATGACAAATGTTAAAAGTGCTGAATATTGGGATTGAAATAAGGAAGTGTCTTGAAAATAGGTCAAACGGTTAAAAGAAGTGCATTTATTTCAATAAAAACTGCATTGAATTTAATAAGAAGTGTCTTCTGTTTTTAAATTTATTTTTTGGTCTACTTTTCGTGTCCTAGGGCACTTTTTAGCAAGACCCTTCATATATATTGGTATTCATAATTGTAGTTTTATTTTATTTTTGTCTTGTCAATGCTACTTCAGAAATAAATTTCGTTGCTTATGTGATGCCACACCTTATTTTGTATGTTTAAAGTTATTATGTGCCTTCCTAACCTTGTTGGAACAAAATATGGTATAGTAATTTCGTATTGAAACTAATTGAGCTTAATGGAAATTTTGACAACTAAACACATATGTTTAATTTCAAAAAGGAGGATCTAAAAGAATGCTTTCAGAGATACTGTGGACTTAATCTGCTGTGAAGGGCATTATTGATTTTCATACATATATTTTTTTTCTGTTTTCTTTTTTGATGCAGATCAGAAAAATTGTTTCTAAGTGTGCTTCAAGCATTGATGTTGAAAAAAATAAATTGATGTATATTATTGATAGATATATTAGTACAACTTACCAAGTGAGTTTGTTTTCCAGGATTCCCTAGTAGTTACATTATGCTCCTTTTTGTGTCTTTCTTTTGTGGTTTTCATCTCTTGCCATATTTCACCAATGAGCAAAATGCCTAGGGATACGCAAAAATTTACCAAAAAATCTACCGCTCACATGGGTGTGGGACCAACACCCATGTGAGTGTTTGCTAGAACATTTGGGGTCATTATTGTTCGCCAATTGAAGTTCTACTTACTCTATTAACAGCTGCACTGTGTTATTTTCCTTCTATTAATTTATTGATCAGTCAAATAGGCCATTTTGAAATGCCTTAATTAAATTTGTTCTGAAATTCAAAATCTACATGCTTGGTACTAGTTGGAAAACTGGATTTTATTATTTTGAATGAAAGCTAGAAAGAATAATATTTCTTATTCTCATATTTAAACAATGTACACACGACACCTCTATTAATGGAGATACATGGCATAAAATAAGGGATTGATTGGCTACTGATTCTGAGGACTGATTGGCTACTATTTAGTTACTAATTCTAATTCTAATACTAAATATAAACTTTCTTATTCTATAGTATTGACTAAATCTAAATATTTACAACTGTGATATCCCAAAGAATTCAGCCATATCTTGGCAGAATTATTTTCTTCCCATTTCCAACACTCGCCCTCAAGCTGGCTTGAATATGTCTTCCATGGCCAACTTGTAGATTAGGTGGTCGAACTGCCTCTTGTGTAGTTCCTTTGTAAGAACATCTGCAATCTGCTCCACCGTGGGTATATAAGACATGTAGATCAATTCCTTCTCAATCTTTTCGTTGATAAAGTGCTTGTCGACTTCCACATGCTTAGTTCTGTTGTGAAGAACCAGATTATGAGCAATTGCATTTGGTGCCTTCTTGTTACAGTAAACTTCCATTAGTGATGTTCTTGGAATTTTTAAGTCTTCCAATAATCTCTCGATCCACAAAGCTTTACAAATTCCATGAACCACTAATCTAAATTCAGCTTCAGCACTACTTCTAGCCACTACGTTCTGTTTTTTTAGAGGGTCAGAAATTAAACCCCAAATTAAGTATGGGCCTAAGTACTGAGGTTGTCCCAAAGAGGCGACCAGGAATGAAAAAGAAGCATGGGCTAAAGTCCAAGGGAAGTGGGCCAACAGTGGGCCGGAGTAGGTCCGACCAGCCAAGGGTCCAAACAGTCTCCACGAAGGAAAATGACCGAGTCAAGTTGCAGCGGGAACACATGCGACGGTCAAGTTGCAGAGGGAATACATGCAGCGGGAAAGTTGCCGAGGTACTTTGCCTCAGCGCCGCCATTCCTAATATCTTCGGCTCCGCCGCCATCCAAAGTTGATGAGGGAATTGCAGATGTGACAGTTGCGGCGACCAAGTTGTGGAGGCACTTTGTCTTAGCGTCGCCATTCCAAGTATTCTCGGTTCCGTCGCCACCTGGAGTTGCTGAGGGAAGAAGAGAACCGAAGCAACTAAGTTGCAGAGGCGCCCAAGTTGCAGAGGCACTTTGTCGGCGCCGCCATCTCTAATATTGTCGGTAATGCCATTTGAACTTGCCACGGGAAATGACTACCGCAGCAACTACTGCCGCCGCAACCAACTTGCGGAGGGAACATCCTGCCGAGGTGATAGCAGCCTCTGGGAAAAGCTTCCCCTCTGCAAGGAGAGGGTAATGCCTGGTGCTGATAGCAGGCCTCAAGGCATTACTAGCCAAGGGCTGATAGTAGGCCCTAAGACTTACTGATTGGAGTTGATAGCAGGCCCAGGGTACCAGTTTACCGCGACGATCCCGCGAAGATGGGAGCAGGGTAGCCCTAGCATAAGGGACTCCCTTTCCATTACCCAGGTCATTGACCTGCCTTAGTTGCACAGGCAGGACTAAGGAAGCTCCTTGGGCTTGGTCCTAAGGAACAGCAAGGCTGATAGCAGGCTTGGCTGTGGCCTTCGCCCGGAGAAGTTGGGGAGTTTGTGGTTAGGTGGCTAATGGTGAAGGCTTCATTGCGGTGAGCACGAACATTGTCGATAGCAGACTAATGGAGTCTTGAGAATGCATGTAGTGGCCAAGTAGAACTGAGAAGGCAAGTGCAGTAGCAACGTTTATCGCTGCAAGTGCACTTGCTGAGGTTCGAGCTGAGAAGGCAAGTGCAGCGGCAAACGCTCTCGTCGCAACTGCATTTCCTGAGGCTCAAGAGGGAGTTGCAGCGCCAAACACTCCGTCGCAACTACACTTGTTGAGGCTCAAAAAGGTAGTTGCGGAGGCAAACAGATAGTACACAGTACATGCAGAAGGACATGTGGCACCTTCAGCCTGGTGGCTTAAGGCAGAATATTCCATGTGATCCTCTAGGACACATGTCCTCTCTCTATTTGGCCACTTGGTGCCAAGGAAATGCCTATATAAATAGGACCCATTTCCCATGGTTCAACAAGAGGAATTTTGGGGATTTGGGGTAGATGCTGCCTGCCCATTTTGGCACTGCTATACATTTATTCTTGAGCTACTTGCTTCACCCTCACCCAGCTGCACACTCTCCAATTTCCAGACAGTTGTTGCTGTTCATTCTCAAGCCACTTCCACCATTCTTGGACCATTAGCATAGTTTTGCCTCTCTAATTACCTTCTCTAACCTCGAACCCCTTTACATTTCTGGCGACTCCTCTGGGGAGGCTGCTTTGTTGATGGTTCATACCCGCAGTTGTTTACACACCTCACTGGAAAAAGATGGCAGAGAATAAAGTTCAGCAAGGCTCTTCAAATGGCGAAGCAGCACATGCGGAGGACCGTGACCACAGTGTTGTGATTGAGGCAGTTCAGTCACGCCAGGATACGCAGAGGGAGATCCTGGCAGCTTTGCAAACTTTCACTGGGGCTGTTATGGCCATGGCTTCTCGACCAGCTCCAGCGCAAGCACCTCTGGCCGTAGTAGTTAGCACACTTAGTTCCAGACAGCAGAAAGAATGACATAGAGGCAGCTGAAGAAAAAAGAGATCGGGCCTCGCGGGCAATGGAAAAGTATCATCAATCCGTAGCTCGTGCCTACAATCAATCTGTTCAGCACAAGAAGTTCAATAAATGGGACTTGGTATGGAAGACAGTGGACGCAATCATGCGGGTGCAACCAATTCCCAAGTTCTCACCAAGATGGGAAGGGCCCTACAAAGTTGCTGAGGCAAGCAGCAGCGGGTACTACAAGTTGACAAGAGTAGATGATGGGTTCAAAACTGGCCCTATCATTGCCACGTTGTCTGCATGCTCGAGGAAACTATCGACTGCTTGAAGCCTATCCTTCATCCACGATAGGTCCAAACCGTTCCTCTCAAGGCCGCTCTGGTTTGCCTTGGCACTTTCCACGAACTTCCTAAGGGTTGTTAGAATCTTCTTAGTAGCAAGGTTGCGAATGAAGCTGGCGAGTAACCCTTGCAGTGCGGTCTGCACCATAGATCCAGGAACGTTAAAAGCAATAAAGATGCCGGGGTGCAGCGCCTGGATGCGCGGTGAGAGTGGAAGTAGCTACGGAGGAGACCCAATAACTTAGAAAAGAAACTTTCTCTGAGGGCTGAGGGGACTCCGTCACACCCCCGCCAGCTTCAATCGCTGGAGGGAGACTGGTGGAGCAACCAAAGGTCTGAGGACGACGCACTTCCCCTGAAGATGATTGCCCAGCAGCATTGGAATGGGTAGATGCAGCGTTGGCGATCGGGTGAACTAGCCTCGCGAGAAAGACTGAAGCTGCCTGCACTGTCATGTCGCTCCGAAAAGAGGTTATCCATCTGGTAGTCTCCAACGTTCAGAACTGGAACAGTAGTGGTATCCATCCCAGTATAAAAATCTTGGGATACCCTAAGGTCAGTTGGCACTTCCGGAAAGTGAGTGGAGTACAAGTCTGCCATTTGTTGAGAGGTTGCCGAAGCAACTGGGTTAGAGGTCCTAGCGACAACAGTAACAGTGTGGGTGGCTAAAGTGACAGTTACCTATACAAGTCGGTCCAAATTTAGAGGGGTCACAGCAGGAACTATGGAAGCAGCCGCTACACTTGCACTCTCCTCCGCCACTTGGGCGTTCGGAATTGGGGTCTGTTGAACCAATGGAGACTCAGTGGACTGGGAGGAACCACCAGATGCAGCTCCAAAGGGAGGTGGTGCAACTTCCAGCGGCTCTCTCATGCTGGTATCTTCCCTTGGGGTCTCGGGGAAAAAATCATCTCCGCCGACAGAGGAACGGTCAGAGTGCACAGAATCAGCGAGGTTTGGAGGCTCTGCACCCTCAGCAACTAGGGTGCCCGCAACAATCTCCACAGCAGGGGGAACTTCATTTTCTGCAGCCTCCACAACCGGCTCAGCCTCAGTAGTTGGTGCGGCCCCAACATTTGGTTCTTCTTCAACATCTGGAAGTACAGCCCTGCGGGTCCTGAACCTTGTGACCTTTGTAGCAGTGGGAAGGTCGTCGTCGTTGTCGTCGTCTGAATCTGAGGAAAGTCCGATGGCAGTAGAAGAACCTCCGGGGCCGGTGGCATGGCCGATGGGCCTTGAAAAGAAAACAGGTTATGTGATTACCAAAGTAAACGTAAGAAGTCCAAGGAAGCAATGCAAAACATTTTCTAAGTATGGGTACGTTTTGGAGTCTCTTCCTACTTGGTGAGGCACGTGCCTCGGCAACTGATGCTGCTGCCTCTTGGGCTGCCCTTAATCTGGAGCGGGTCGTCCGTAATTGTCGTGCCGACTTGAGGGGGAGCAATTTGCTCCAGACGGGCGAGGCTTATCCACGGTAGTCAGGGGTAGAAGCTTGAAGCGACAGAATATACTGGTCTGTTTCCCTCGGCCAGAGGGCAGACGAAGAGATAAGTCAGGCTGCGGGATGGGTTCCATCGCAGAGACTACGGGAGCACTGTTGCAAAAGTTGAAGAAAGAATTGAGGTTGCGGTGCCAGAACAGACTTTTACTGGGAGTAAAGGCGCCCTTTTTTCCAAGTGAGGGAAGCTCCATGAAGCCTAAGCCCTCCACAAGTAGAGCGGTATAATTACGGGCAAATCGCTGAAAGCTCTGGTGGTAATCAGTCTGAAGCGGAGGGGCATGTGGGACGCCCTGATCCATGCCGAACTGCTCAGGGACCCTGTTCGGTCGATAGATGACGCTAGACATGCCCTTCTCGTTCCACACGAGTAGAAATCCGGGGCGTATCATGGCATCAATAAGAAGGGAGTTGGCTTGGACACTGTCGTTGGAGAAATCAACATGGCGAGCCTCGGAAAAATAGAATGGAACCACATAAATGCCTGGAAGAAGCTGAGTGAAAGGGCGGAACACACATTCCTCCATGCGGTCTACATAATCTACAAAGGGTCTGTTGGTGCCAAGACCAGCCCACCAAGAGATGCGAGGGAGGAAGGGAGTGGCGCACTTGCCTTGTGACAGGTCGACCCTTTGCATCTAGAACAGGACGACCCTCTGCATCAAGGACGTTGTCTATGAAGAAAGGCTCATGTTCTTTAGGGACAGGGCCCGTGGCAGGGAATCTCTCTTAGAAGAAAGCGGTCAGGAACTGAGTGTGCACAAAGCTCTACACATCATAGCGGGCCCATGGATCGCTCCATGTTCGTAAGGATGAGATCAAGCGGAAGTATAAGTTCCCTAAGAAGAGGGGGGGCTAGTGGGATTTGGCTGCCGCTGCAAAGTTTGACAGCCAAAGGGAACACTAGAGGGTTAATACTCTCAGCAGGGTTGCTGGGGAGAAAAAAAAAAAAACGAAGTAATTGACGAAGGCGGCCAAGTACAAGTCGCTGCGGTAGCCCGGCCCAACTACGGAGTTGTGACTCTCCTCTGTGATGTCGCCCACAACTGGTTGTAGGTCCTTGAAGAAATGCTTCAGCCAGAAAGATAAGTGGTTTTGTCCCTCTTGGGCCTCTCCTGGAGTAGTTCCCCAGTCCTAAGATCAGACCAAGAGCCATACTTCTGCGCCTCTCGAAAGGCTCCTTGGAGGGCAGTGACAGAAACTTGTTCTGCAGGAGTCAGGGACGCTGGATCGAAGGGGTGATCTCCACGAATGCTCAAGCGTAGAAGGACGGTAACATCTTCAAGGGTTGGAGTTATCTCCCCCCATGCCAAAGAAAAAATGTGAGTGTCGCGGCTCCAGCGAGAGACAACCATATCAGTGTTGGTCTGTACTTTGCGCACTGATAACACTCTCGAAATCGAAACGGCATTGTAGAGACAAACATCCTGCAATTGCTGCTCGAACCCACCATCTGCAATGATGTCATCAACCCAGAGGGACCAGCCTGTTAAAGGGCCCGAGTGAGTGTGATAGTAGATGTATGAATGGGGAAAGTCACCACGCGAAACCGCAGCACGGAGACTGGGTTCACCATGTCAGCATCATCGAAAGCAGCCTCACTAAAAGGAAGCAGAGGCTCCTCCAAAGGAAAGGCATCAGGAACGGAGTCAACGGCCTTCTAGAAAGGGTCAGCTAGCCCTCTGAAGTATGAGGCCCTCCTCCAGCCCTGTCTGGTAGAAACCTTGTGCTGGCCATAAGGAAGTATAAAGAAAAGTAAAGAAGACTTTGGAAAGTGGGTCAAGGAAGGAAAGAAGACAAGGAGACAGAAAGTGTGTTTGGGCGGAAGTGGGGGACCAGTGGACCCATGGGCGCTATTTATAAAGAAAGTAGCTAAAGGGCGAGGACACGTTCCCCACTGGGGCAGGGGGCAAATGTAGAGGGTCAGAAATTAAACCCCCAATTAAGTATGGGCCTAAGTACTAAGGTCGGCCCAAAGAGGCGACTAGGAATGAAAAAGGACCATGGGCTAAGTGGGCCAACAGTGGGCCGGAGTAGGTCCGACCCGCCATGGGTCCAAACAGACTCCATGAAGGAAAAGGACCAAGTCAAGTTGCAGCGGGAACACATGTAACGGTTAAGTTGTAGAGGGAATACTTGCAACGGGGAAATTGCTGAGGTACTTTGCCTCAACGCCGCCATTCCTAATATCTTTGGCTCCGCCGCCATCCAAAGTTGACGAGGAAAAGAGAAAGCCAAACCAACTAAGTTGCAGAGGCGACAGTTGCGACGACCAAGTTGCGGAGGCACTTTGTCTTAGCGCCGCCATTCCTAGTATTCTCAGTTCCGTCGCCACATGGAGTTGCTGAGGGAAGGAGAGAACCGAAGCTACCAAGTTGCAGAGGTGCCCAAGTTGCATAGGCACTTTGTCGGCGCCGCCATCTCCAATATTGTCGGTTATGTCATTTGAACTTGCCACGGGAAATGACTACCACAGCAACTACTGCTGCCGCAACCAACTTGCGGAGGGAACATCCCGCCAAGGTGATAGTAGCCTTTGGGAAAAGCTTCCCCTCTGCAAGTAGAGGGTAATGCCTGGCGCTGATAGCAGACCCCAAGGCATTACTAGCCCAGGGCTGATAGCTGGCCCCAAAATTCATTTAACTTGGCACTGATAGCTGGCCCCAAGACTTACTGGTTGGAGCTGATGGCAGGCCCAGGGTACTAGTTTATCGCGGCGATCCCGCGACGATGGGAGCAGCGTAGCCCCGAGCATAAGGGACCCCCCCTTTCCATTCCTCATCTCTCCTTACTTCTCTTATAGGGCTCAATTCTAAACCCGCACCGATAATCCAAATCATCTACTTTGTATTAGTCGCACAGGCAGGACTAAGGAAGCTCCTTGGGCTTGGTCCTAAGGAACAGCAAGGCTGATAGCAGGCTTGGCTGTGGCCTTCGCCCGGAGAAGCTGGGGAGTTTGTGGTTAGGTGGCTAAGGGTGAAGGCTTCATTGCGGTGAGCACGAACATTGTCGATAGTAGACTAATGGAGTCTTGAGAATGCATGTAGTGGCCAAGTAGAACTGAGAAGGCAAGTGCAGTAGCAACGTTTATCGCTGCAAGTGCACTTGCTGAGGTTCGAGCTGAGAAGGCAAGTGCAGCGGCAAACGCTCTCGTCGCAACTGCATTTCCTGAGGCTCAAGAGGGAGTTGCAGCGCCAAACACTCCGTCGCAACTACACTTGTTGAGGCTCAAAAAGGTAGTTGCGGAGGCAAACAGATAGTACACAGTACATGCAGAAGGACATGTGGCACCTTCAGCCTGGTGGCTCAAGGCAGAATATTCCATGTGATCCTCTAGGACACATGTCCTCTCTCTATTTGGCCACTTGGTGTCCTCTTGGTGCCAAGGAAAAGCCTATATAAATAGGACCCATTTCCCAAGGTTCAACAAGAGGAATTTTAGGGATTTGGGGTAGATGCTGCCCATTTTGGCACTGCTATACATTTCTTCTTGAGCTACTTGCTTCACCCTCACCCAGCTGCACACTCTCCAATTTCCAGACAGTTGTTGCTGTTCATTCTCAAGCCACTTCCACCATTCTTGGACCATTAGCATAGTTTTGCCTCTCTAATTACCTTCTCTAACCTCGAACCCCTTTACATTTCTGGCGACTCCTCTGGGGAGGCTGCTTTGTTGATGGTTCATACCCGCAGTTGTTTACACACCTCACTGGAAAAAGATGGCAGAGAATAAAGTTCAGCAAGGCTCTTCAAATGGCGGAGCAGCACATGCGGAGGACTGTGACCAGAGTGTTGTGATTGAGGCAGTTCAGTCACTCCAGGATATGCAGAGGGAGATCCTGGCAGCTTTGCAAACTCTCACTGGGGCTGTTATGGCCATGGCTTCTCGACCAGCTCCAGCGCAAGCACCTCTGGCCGTAGCAGTCCCAAACCCAGTGCCTAACTTGTTCCTTGAGGTTCGGGCTTCGATCCAGGTGCCTTCGGCGGTACTTCAGGCGAACGGTGCGGACGCTGGTTCAGCTACCCTAGAGCAGATTGGACCATTCCAGCCCACTCACTTTTTTACTCTAGCCGATGTACAAGCTATGCTCGAGCAAGAGCGTAGCAAGAAGCCACTCCCATCTCTCCCCGACTTAGATGTGAAGGCCCCATACTCTCAGGAGATATTGACCATGCCATACCCAACTGGGTATACAGTGCCCAAGTTTATTAAGTTTGATAGGAAACAAGGCAATGCCAGAGAATAGGTGGTGAGGTTCATTGAAACTATTGGTGTCCATGGCAGTGACCACTCTCTGCGCCTTCGGGAGTTATCCAAGTCCACTTTTCATTGAAACTATTGGTGTCCATGGCAGTGACCACTCTCTGCGCCTTCGGGAGTTCTCCAAGCCAACTCAGGCAACCCCATTTTCCCTAGTGTACGGGTCTGAAGCTGTGTTACCAGTTGAGTTGGCAGTACCCTCAGGAAGAATGGCTATGTTAGCACACTTAGTTCCAGACAGCAGAAAGAATGACATAGAGGCAGCTGAAGAAAGAATCCAAGTCAAAGCGAAGTTACAACCCTCACCTTTGGGCGAGATGTCCAAAAGGAGGGCGAAGATATACTGGACTATGTTAAGGGGTTCCAAGATAAGGCTATTGACTGTTATGAACCAGTGGATAAGGCCCATTTAGTCAGCATATGTGTAGAGGGGTGCCATACGTGACTACAAAAATTTCTTGGTGAATCATAATATGCCTACCGTTTTAGCCTTGATTGAGGCAGCTAGGAACCTCAGTACCACTGGTGCCTTGCACAGATCTCGTGACAACCACCGCTACCCTCGCAGTAGCAGAGTTGCTGCGGTAACCTCTGCAGGAGGGAGCCGCTCGCAAGGATAGGCGACGTCCTTTCGGAAGAGAAACAGTTATGAGGACAGAAATCCATGTCCTTGCAGCCTTGAGAATGTTGAGGCTCTGGTTAAAGAATGGGTAGCTGATGGTAAACTTACCTTGGCTCCAGTTGATGTCCCTCCAACCAAGAAGGACAAAGAAAGCCCGGATTATTGTGTCTATCACAGAACCACCAGACACCCTACTAGGGACTGTTGGACTTTGAAAAGTATCTTCAAGAAGAAAGTTGACGCAAATGAGCCGAAGTTCAAAGATGCCGGTAATCGTGATGTATAGAAGGACCCTTATCCTAACCACAAGGAGAAGGGAAAGAATAAACATATATGATTGGCTATCTCGGGCCTGTGCGTGATCAAGTGCATATGGTGTCTTACTATGATGAGTTAGAAGAAATTGCCACCGGCCAGCTCCCTGAGACAGTACTTGCAGAGGCAAAATTTGCAGAGGATGCTAATGCCCAGGCCTTACAAAACTCTGTTAAGTTTTGCGCCTTCTTTGACCAGTTGGGGCTGGGCCAAGCTGCCAGGTTGGGAGCAACAAAAGCCCTCATTAATATTTTTGAAGTGCACCGTGATGAAGTTGCTGAGGCTAAGGAGTATGTGCCCCGGCGCATTTAGGAAGCTTATGGGGCCATTACTTTTTCAGAGGCAGACAGAGCATACCTATTTCCCTATAATCGTCCTCTTTTTGTCACAACATACATCAACGATGTAGAGTTCAAGCGTGCTTTCCTTGATGGCGGGGACGTCCATAAACATCATCACTACTGACACCTTTGCAAAGGCTGGGATCCCAGAGTCCAGAATGGTTCGCCAACCCATCACTGTGACGGGTTTTGGCGGCTAGAAAAAAGATACCAAGGGTCATGTGGTCGTGGACTTAGCAGTTGGTGAGATCCATTCCGCAACCAAGTTTCATGTGATTGAAGCGGGCACAAATTGCCACATGATACTCGGCAGAGCTTGGATGCACCGATATGGAGCTATCCCGTCGAGTTATCACCAATGCGTGAAGGCAAAGTTGGGAAAGCGCACAGTAACCATATAAATGCGTCTGAACGGCCATTTGGGGTTGAGGAGGCACACTATTCGGATGCAGTATTCTTTACTGAGTCAACGGGTGAAACTCCAAGGACCGGTAAAGTTGCAGGAGTAAAATTGCCAAAATGGGAAGACATTCGGCATGCAGGGGCTACTCCAGAAAGTAGTGGGCAGAAGAGGAGCAGCAAGTCCACAAGTCCTCCGCCCAAGATTGTTAAGGTGCGGGAGGGCGGTAAGCCAGTTTACTACCTAAGACGGGTCTTGGAGGGCAGGCTTCATACCTTGGGAGGAAGGCCCCGAGACAAATAAATGTGACGATGATGAGTCCCAAGAAGAGTTGGTGGAGACGCCTGAGCCCGCCCCTGAATGCGTGCAAGATAGACCCAAACCGCAGCAGGAGGTGCTTGCTGAACCTCAGCAACTTACCAGGGCAGAGCAAGCCATCAGCGACACAATGGCTCCAACAGCTAAGGCAGAATTGATAACACTACTGAAGCGGTACAGTGACGTCATTGCTTGGACATATGATGAGATGCCTGGTCTCGACCCATCTCTTGTCACCTATCACCTGGATACTTTTCCCAACTCTAAGCCAATAAAGCAGCATGCTCGAAAGTATCATCCTGACCTTGAGGCAAAGATTAAGGAAGAGGTAGAAAAGTTGCCGAGGGCCAAGTTCATTGAGCTTATACAGTACCCAACTTGGCTAGCAAATATTGTGCCAGTGGAGAAGAAAAACGGCCAGATCAGGGTCTGCGTAGACTTTCCCGACCTGAATGAATGAGGCCTGCCCGAAAGATGAGTTTTCATTGCCCCATGTTGACACACTTGTCGATTCTACTACAGGCATAAGATGTTCTCCTTTATGGATGTGTTCAGTGGTTATAACCAGATCAAAATGGCATTAGAAGCACCCTGACCTTGAGGAAAAGATTAAGACGTAGAAAAATTGCCGAGGGCCAAGTTCATTGAGCCTATACAGTACCCAACTTGGCTAGCAAATATTGTGCCCGTGGAGAAGAAAAACGGCCAGATCAGGGTCTGCGTAGACTTTCCCGACCTGAATGAATGAGGCCTGCCCGAAAGATGAGTTTTCATTGCCCCATGTTGACACACTTGTCGATTCTACTACAGGCCATAAGATGTTCTCCTTTATGGATGTGTTCAGTGGTTATAACCAGATCAAAATGGCATCAGAAGATGCAGAAAAAACGGCATTTAAAACACCCTTGGGAAATTTTTTCTATACAGTGATGCCCTTCGGTTTGAAAAACGCAGGGGCAGCCTACCAACGGGCTACGACTGCAGTGTTTCATGACATGTTGCATCATGAAGTGGAAGTATATGTGGATGATCTTGTGGTTAAGTCTACCGAGGCAAACTGACACCTCTGCGACTTGGAAAAAGTTTTTCAACGGTGCTGCAAATTCTGCCTAAAGATGTTCTCAAGTGTGCCTTCGGAGTTACCGCCGACAAGTTCCTTGGCTTTTTTTTACACCGGTGGGGGATTGAAGTAGATGGGGATAAGATTAAATCAATCATGGAGATGCCACCACCACACTCTCAAAAGGCTTTGAAGAAATTCCTAGGCAAAGTGTCATATCTCAGGAGGTTCATTCCAGCCCTTGCTGAGATAACATTTTCCTTTGGGACACTGCTGAAAGGGAATCAGAAGTTTGTATGGTTGCAAGAACACCAGCAGGCATTTGATGTAGTGAAGAAAGCACTTACAATGATTGCCCTACAACCCAACAAGCCTCTGCTACTGTACCTGATGTCTACACCTCGGTCTATTGGGGCTTTACTTGTCTTAGACATAGATGGCATTAAGAAGCCAGTCTATTACATCAGTCGCAAAATCAATGGTGTCGAGTCGCGATATACCCTAATTGAGAGGCTTTGTTTAGCCTTAATCTTCACAGCGCGGAAGTTGCGCCACTATTTTTTGGCACACCCGATCCATGTTGTGACCCCGGAGTGATCCAGTCCGCTACTTGCTAAGCAAACCTGCTCTGATTGGAAGAATGGCAGGATGGCTTTTGGCTCTAGCAGAATATGACATCACTTGTGTCACTCCCAAGGCTATTAAGAGCCAAGTACTTGCAGACTTACTGGCCCAATTCCCATTTGGTGAACATGAACCTGCAGAGGTATCTCTACCAGGTGCGGTCCATGTCTCAGCCGCTGTAGTTGACGCTTATTGGGATTTAAAATTTGATGGAGCTTCGGGTGCTGGCATAACACTAACCAGTGAAGAAGACGAGAAGTTTCATCTATCATATAAGCTTGATTTTGAATGTTCAAACAACGAGGTTGAATATAAGGCGTTGATACTGGGTCTAATCGCTGCCCAAACGAAGGGACTCCGCAAGTCGAAAATTTTGGGCTACTTCGAGTTAGTTGTCAGGCAAACAATGGGTGATTTCGCCTTAAAGGAGCCTTTGTTGGGCCCGTATCGCACCGTGGTTCAAGGGTTGCTCCCTCAATTTGATGATGTCCAAATCCAGCATACCCCGAACACACAACCATTTCCCAAAGCGCACAGTAACCATATAAATGCATCTGAACAGCCATTTGGGGTTGAGAAGGCACACTATTCAGATGCAATTTTCTTTACTGAGTTGTCAACGGGTGAAACTCCTAGGACCGGTAAAGTTGCAGGAGTAAAAAGGCATTCGGGATGCAGAGGCTGCTCCAGAAAGTAGTGGGCAGAAGAGGAGCAGCAAGTCCACAAGTCCACCACCCAAGATTGTTAAGGTGCATGAGGGCGGCAAGACAATTTACTACCTATGAAGGTCTTGGGGGCCAAACTTCATACCCTGGGAGGATGGCCCCGAGACCAACAAGTGTGATGGTGACTAATTCCAAGAAGGGTTGGTAGAGAACCCTGAGCCCGCTCTTGAGTGCATGCAAGATAGACCCAAACTGTAGTAGGAAGTACTTGCTGAGGTAAACCTCAGCGACTTACCAGGACAAAGCAAGCCCATGTTTATCAGCGATATAATGGCCCCAGTAGCTAAGGCGGAATTGATAACACTACTGAAACGGTACAGTGACGTCTTTGCTTGGACATACGACGAGATGCCTGGTCTTGACCCATCCCTTGTCACCCAGAAAGAGGTAATTTGTATATCAAAATTCAAAGATAAACAAAGGTGTAATCATACATGGGAGGTATTCGACCCAGCAGTGTTGACCCCAATATTTGTTCCTTGGCCAACAAAGCAGCAATTGGATACCATTCCAGACACCTGCTGATTATTAACTTCACAGAAATGAAGAGCATAAAAAGAAAATGAAAGCTCCATAACATTATCAAAGCCAAAGAATAGAAGAAATTGCAGCTCACAACATAAAAACTTATTTACTTATTTAGAGTATGGTTTCCATTAATTATACTTCAGGAATACCTGGCACCACTCCAACAGCCCGAAATGCCCCAGAATCACCATCCATGATACTGGCATCACATTCCACATGACCATCTTCAGTCAAATTTAGCCACACCCAGCATTTGTGCTTGGATCATCCTTTAAAGAAACAAACTTCATCAATAATGAAATTCACAATAGCTAGACAGAATTCAGAAGAGAAACACTATCAAAAAATTTCCACTGCATGAAATGGCTCTTTCCACATCAAACAGATAGGAGGAATGTTCTAGGGCCATATCTAACACACCCAACAACCCTACAACATCAAAGCCCAACCATCCCCCTAGGGCATTGTATTGGTCCCCTTAAGTTTGAACCAATCCAACGATCCCAGACAGCCCATGTACCACTAGCTTATGTTCATCCAAACCAATTATTGCACAGCTAAAATGTCATTGAACTATCTTGTAGTTTCAAATGTGTAATTCCATCTACCATATACAAGACCAAAAATTTCACAAAATACTAAAGAAAAGAACAATCCATGAATTTCAGTTAACTATTGACATGACTTTAGAGTCCACGTTGTAAAATTTCTTACTTTTTTCCACGTAATCCAAGTTGCATGTAAGCATCCTATACAAAAGAAAATAAAGAACTCTTCGTACCACCCACTACTATTACTTTTCAGCTTTGTAGCTTTAAAACAGATTAGTTTCCAAGCAAGTGACATGCAGAAGATTGGCTTGGTTGCGTTGTTGCACAAGTAGAGCATTTAAAAGTCCCATCCACAAACCCAACCCACTCTCCCCACCAAAAAATGTATAAAGTATTTTGGGCTCTATGCATCTCATCAAATAAGAAATGTCTCAGTTATAGGCTGCTTCCAAAATCAAATCTTATTTCTAGTATGTCATCTTGATCATGGTTGCTCAACTGTTATCTGCCAATCAAAGTGGTATTATGATGAGCCTTCATTATGCAATCTTCATGTGAGCTCTAGGGGCCATTCAATTTTAATATCAACTCCACACAACTACTTGTTGACTGCATTAAAGTCACCAATATAGTAGTAATAAGAGATTCTAACAGGGACAGCAGCATTAATGAAGCAGCAATCTTGATTCATGCTAAGCTCAGGATGACTTGGGTAAACATTTTTGTCTAGCAGACAAGATAATACAACAATAAATAATCACTATAAGACAACTCTGAAGTCTAAATACAATACTTTGAAAAGGAAGAGGAAGAAAAGGACCGTAGAGACATATAATTCCAACAGAGATTCAGAAGCAACCCTACAGCAACATATCATCCTCTATTGATTTGGACATAGACAAAAGATCGTGGAAAACAAATAGCCAAGACAGGAAAATCAAGTCAATTTTTGTTCTAATTTGTGCTTTCCTTTTATTGTTTTCTAAGGGTGGATTGTTCTTGAAGTAAAAAAACAGTAAGGATCATTGATGTGCAGATGAACCATTGCCAAGCACAATGTAGTTACGAGGCATAGCCTGGGGTTGTGGTTGATGAAGAGAAACTAATTTATTTTTTTCAAATTAAAAGTTGCTTTGAAAATAAATATAGAGTAGCTTTTGTTTTTCAAAGTCTCTTAAGTTTAAAGGTTCATTAAGATCCATAATTTTTTCTAGCTTCAAAATATGAGTGATTTTAAAAAATTTCTTTTAGTGAACCTGCGCCTGCATTGTAAAGCAAATCTAGCAATATGGAAATTGCTGAGCAGCATCCAGAAAATCCTCTTAACCCTTATTCTAATCTATATTGTTATATTAAAGCAACATCCCATTCGGTAAAGCCTACTTCCAAAGACATGTTATATTTTTTTTATTTCCAAAAAAGTACAAAGGGAATTGATTAATTCATTTGTGTAAGAATTTTTAAAAATATAAATCAATGAAGACAGTTGCAATAATTCATTAAAAAATAAATTTCAAAAATCATACGATGAGATAAGTTCATGCCCATAGTGCATGACATCCTTCTAGTTCATTTAGAATGAAAAGTTCTATTTTCCACCACTAACGATTATTTGCATGCTCCAAATTTCTATAGATTCAACATTGTAACTTACTCAAGACAATCAACATCCAACACAAAGTAAATCTTTAATGCCTTAAATAAAGTACAGCATGGCAACATAAACAGGCAGAATCTATTATACACACTCTCTCTCTCTCTCTCTCTCTCACACACACACACACACACAAAGAAACAAGCAGCATACCTCCAAGACTTGTATTGCAGCTGAAACAGCATCTATACACCCACCAGGACCCTAAAACATAGCAAACAAACAAGTGCATTAAAGGGTGTGTGTTCAAAAACAAAATCACAAAACAACCACATAACTAACTTTAATATTCTTTATATTTGGTATTAGAATTGATATAACAACTGTGAATTAGTATTTTATATTATTCATTAAGGGTAGTTTAGTCATTTAGGTTATTAGGGTTTTATTCTATTTAGATTATATATTTGTACTCAGCCCTTTTGGTTGATTAATTCAGTAGTCACTATACAATATTCTTCTTCTCTGTTATCATGGTATTAGAGCCACAACCCAGACGCTAGAATACCTGTCGCAGGCCATCATCGACCATCGTAGTCCCTTTTCTCTCTTCGCAAGGCCGTCATAGCCCTTTCTCTCTCTTTGCAAGGCTTTGCTGGGGTTCTCTATTTTCTTCTTCACACTTCGAAGCACTTTACTCCTCCTGGTAGCTAGTTCTGGTCTCTGCTTCAGTCAGAAACCTAGGTTGCGTGTCTCACACAGCCGAATGCTCTTTAACCTATTTTGACCCCTCAACTGGTTCATCTGGTTCGATCGAAGCTCTCTCTGTCTGGTTCGATCGATTCCCCTATGTGAATCTGGTTGATGATCTCTCTGTCTCTCCCTTTGGTTCATGCGATCAAAGTAAGGTTTGACCTTGCCACTCGATTTCGCTCCAAACTTTGAAATTGACTTCGAATTCGACTTCTGGCTCAATCTCTTAGCCTCGGTTTCTCTCTGCTTCTGGTTTCGGGTTCACTCTCTCTCTCTCTTCTTTGACTTGGTTCTCTCTTATTGATATTTGTGGGTGATTGGTTCTCTCTCTTAGTGGTTATTATATTTGTGGTTCTCTCTCTTAGTGGTTTTTTTTCAATCTACTTTGATTTTATTGTGCTATTTAATTATAGCAATATAACTGATGATAAACTGCAAGGTATCACCACTAAGTTGGATGGTACCAATTACTCTTATTGGTCTCATGTAATGAAAAATTTTATAATAGGTAAAGGCATGTGGAACTATGTTATTTGTGTGACTATTAGACCTATAGAATCCAAAGAAATTAAGACCGATGTTGCTAAATGGGATAAGGAAAATGCTCAAATTCTTACTTGGTTTCATAATTCAATTCAAACTACCATTGGCATGAATTTTTCCAAGTATTCTATTTCTAAACAAGTTTTGGACTATTTGAAAACTATGTACCTTGAGCCTAATTTTGCAAAACAGTATGAACTTGAGATGTCTATTCGCAGCACTAGTCAGAAAGATAAGTCCATTTAGGAGTTCTACAATGAGATGACTACTTATTGGGATTAGCTTGCTTTAACGGAACCATCAGATTTGCTATTACTTGACAGTTATACTAAGTATCGGGAGAAGCAACGTCTTATTCAATTTCTTATGGCACTCTGTGATCAATTTGAGACACTTCGGAGAGCTATTCTTCATCGGTCCCCCTTGCCTTTTATGAATAGTGCTGTCTGTGAGCTTATTGTGGAAGAAACTCGATTCAAGGTGGCTCATGGTGCTCCTGCTTCCCAGACAGTTTTTGCCACTCTTCCGCTCTAGCCTACCCCACCATCTTCTTTATTTCAGGTTACCGGTAAGCCTAAACCTCGGGTTTCCATGGATGAATGCAGCTTCCGTCATCAGAAAGGCTATTGGAAACATGCTTGTCCTAAACTTTTGCAGCCCAAGGGTCATTCGTCTAGTCCACCGTCCTCTAAGCCGAAATCTTCAAGATCTCACTCATCTGCCGCCTTTTCTGCACCAATTTCTGAGAATGGTCCGTCTTCTAATATGTAGTCTATGTTTGAGCAATCTTTCATGGTGGCCAATCCAAATCTTTCATCCCAGGCCTTTGTTATGACTACCACTCAGTTAGGTTTGTCTGGTTTATCTTCTTCAAGTAATATCCACACTTCGTGGATTTTTTATTCTGGTTGTTCACATCATATGACCCCTGTTGCATCTCTCCCCTTCTTCTATGCTTGTACACTAGTGGTTCTATTTCCTCTTCTTGTTTGTCTCTTTCTCCTGTATTTTATATGCCTCACCTCTCACTCAGTCTTATTTCTGTTAGTCAATTATCTGATTCTACCAACAGGGGGTTGGTTCAGTAGATAACACCTTAGAATCCCTCGCTCAAGGCTTGAGTTCGAGTCTCCATAACCCCTTGTTGGGGTTAAACATACTCTTTAGCGCCTGGAGTACGCGGGGGGCCTAAGCTTCGGCCCTGACGTAGATGCGGTGGGATTCCTTGTAGATATGTTGTAGATGCTAAGGGGTAACACTCCCTCGCGGATATGTTGGAGTAGCCTATCTGCATATCCATCTTTGTAATCAAAATTATCTGATTCTGGATTTGATGTTGTTTTCTCTTTTTCTCATTGTGTTGTGCAGGATTGGGTATCCAAGAGACAGATTGGGATCGGGCGTAGAGTTGGAGAACTATATATCTTGGACAGCTTGCATGTTCCTCTAGACGTGTCTTCTACTGCATTGTCTTCCTTTATTTTAAACAATAAGTCTTCTTTATTTTATATTTGGCATTCTAGGTTAGGTCATCTGTCAAGTGACCGTTTAAGAATGTTAGTTCGGTCTGGACATTTAGGCAATTTTCCCATTGATGATATTTCGGACTATCGTGGTTGTAAACTAACTAGAATGTCTGCTCTTCCATTGAATAAAAGTAGTTTTATTTCATCTTTTCCTTTTCAATTGGTTCATACTAATGTTTGGGGTCCTTCCCCTATAGTTACCAAGAGTGGTTCGCAATATCATGTGTCTTTTGTGGATGATTATAGTCGATTTACTTGGGTTTATTTGATGACCCGAAAATGTGATTTTTACAACTATATTCCAATTTTCACTTCATGATTCGCACTCAGTTTTCCACCATCATTAAAGTTCTCTATTCTGATTTACACATAAGCTACTGTTATACGTACAAACATCGAATTCAAATTCAAACGATCAAATCAAATCTAAGAAGATGAAGGTCACTGTAATGACTGCAAACACCTTAGACATCGATTGTGGACAGATCTTAGACGTTGATCGTCACCTTAAACATCGATCCGGTCACTAGCGAAGATCGAGAGGGTGGTATTCTTAGCCAAGTCAGCCTAACTTATCTGATATAAGAGTTTAGGCCAACTAGATCTGAGTGAGATTGACTCGGTCGATTTGCAAATCTGAGTCACCGAAGTACCGATCGACAACCATGGCAATGACGATGGAGACTTTCTAGGGGAGGAGAGAAATGTGAAAACCGGCGATGATCCGAAGTTTGTTCCAAGCATTGATCTGATGCTCAATGTATTGCCGTGGATGGTGTCCGATGCCTACCGCCACTCACAGTGGCCACGGCAGTCACGAAGAAAGAGAGAAAAGAGTAGAGAGAGAAAATAAAACCCTAGAGAGAGAGATCTGCGATACCTAGAGAGGAAAGAGATGAAGAAGACAGAAGAGAGAGAGGAGGTCTAACAACCATGGCGACAAGATCGTCGTGATCGAAGCACCACGGCAGCAACATTAGAGCACCATGTCAGTGGCAAAAGTGGTTGTATTGGTGGCTAAAGTGAAGAGAAAAGAAGAGAGAAAAGAGAGAGAGACATGCGATTACGCAGGGTTTTCTTTAGAAAATAACATTTGTATTTTGGCCATTTTATTTAAGCTGGTTATTTTGGACAAAATATTTAAATGTATGAATTTTTAACCAAACAAAATTAATATTTGAATTTATGGATTGAGTGCCCATTTAAAAAAGATATAATCTTTAGATTTAAACTAATTAAACTGTTACATATCGTGGTGGCATTTTTCGTCCACTTTATAGATGGGTTTTGGGCATTAGTCCACAGTGGTAAGAATTAGTTATTAAAACATGTATAGGTTCCTGAAACACAATCTTAAGATTGTGAGGGACCTTAGATATTATGAAAATATTGGATGTTCTTTATACTATAAAATTTTAATATCAAAAACCTTAAGAAAAATCCCCAAATAAAATACCATGTCAAACTATTCAGTGGATTAGGTTGTCGAAGGGACAATGAATATCATCGAGGTTGAATTCAAAACTCACAAAATAAATGTGGAGAAATCGAAAATAAAATAAAAAATAAAAAAATAAAATTAGTGTATCTAGTGAATTTTGAAAATGTTTTTTTTTATTGTAAATATTTTATTTTTTAAGTTTATTTAGAAATACATTTAAAAAGTAAAATAATAATATAATAAAACTATAAAAAGAGTAAAAACACAAAAGTACTTCGTAACATTTCGAATCATGTTAAATGAATCAAGCTATTTGAATTTGAATCTTATTCGATTTATGAAAAGTTTGTTTGAGATGGATTTATTGTGTAAACAAATCAAGTTTAAACACAATTTTAAGTTTGTTAAATTTTTATTTTAAACTTGAACAATTTGCTATTCAGTTCGGCTCAATAAACTTATATGCATTACAAACAATCAAGCTATTTAGACTCACTAAAAGCTCTTGAGATCAACTCATTATATAAATAAGTCAAACTTAAAAATAATTTTAAGAGTTAATAAATCAAACTTAAACAACTGCTCTATTCGGCTCAGCTCGACTCGCTGTTCTACGCAACTCAGCTCGATTTGCCTAGCCTAGTTTTCAATCATATGTATAGGCCCTTTTTATATTATAGTCATAATAGTGAAGAAAGAAACCCTAGAATTTGGGTCTTCCAGAAGGTGAGTAAGGGGCCCTCTAAAGAAGTTGCCCAGACATTTCAATGGTAAAGATAAGGAAGGACCCAACTCTTTTTCTACCCAAAGTCGTCGCAACTATGATTAGCGCGTTTTATCTATGTACGGGGAGGAAATGTTCGTCGTTGTCCGTACTCCTTTCGTCCAAGCTCCGAATCTATCCGATCAACTTGAGAATACAACAACGGTGAGCTACTCGGCGGTGTGTTGCCAGAAAACCCCTCTGACGGTTAAGTTAGCACACACTCAAGGAGAGAGAGAGAAAGAAGCTGAATGAATGTAAGTTTATCTGACCAAATGATGTTCCATCCCCAGCATGGGGGGCGCAGTCATGCTTATATACTTTCTGCGCTCAACTCTGCACCCATTAGTCTCTTGACATGTGGAGCTGCTCTCCCATCTGTCAGCACAAATCCAGCGAACACCACCTAACCAAACCTCCAGACAACATTAGCTGGAACTCGGCATCACCTCGGCCTCACATGACCGTGCTGTGTAACGAGTCCGAGTGCTTCACTCGCCGAGCTCCATAACAACCGAGCTCAGTAGCATTCCGGCAGAGCCGAGTTCAAGACAGGTCGAGCCGGTAAACAGAAGGCCTTTCCCGCCGAGCTAAACGTGCGAACCATGGAAATCGGCTTGGCAGGCGATCATCTCGGCCAAGTAAGCTCGGCCCAGACATGGGACCTAATCCTTGGCCGAGCAAAACCGATACTGGACATGGACAAGCCCAAGTAGCTCGGTCCAAACATGGTCCTGGGCCTCGACCGGGCAAAACCACCTCTGGACAAGCCCAAGTTAGCTCGGCCCAAACACGCTTGGCCCTCATTTTGACCGGCTTCTACCACAGCCCAAGCCAGCCTATAAATCTCCCTCTCAATCTACCTGAATTTTACACTGATATATGATTTAAGTTTATGAAAATGCTGTGGGTTAAAACCATGATTTACAAGCCATAAAAACTTGATTTGCCTCTGGATTGATGAAAGAATTGTCACTTGTGGTTTTTTGACTGTGTCAATCTTGTTGAATTGGTTTCATTCGTTGATTTGTTGTGATTATTCATTCAATAGGCAATCATCATTTTCCTTCACGTAAAAAATTTTAAATGCGGTTTGGATGAATTTGTAGAGGAAAAAGAGAAGAAAGTGAAAACTGAGGGAAAAGTGAAAAGGAAAAGGGTAAATTACAAATTTATTTAAAATATAAATTACTCTGTGATTTTAGAAATTATATTTCACTCTTTCAAATTTTTAATCTTATAACAAATTATTCATTTTATTAATAAATTAGTAAATCAATTAACAGTTTGTAATGATTTCAAACACATATTTCAATTATAATTTTAAAATTTTTATTGTTGGGAAATTTATATTTAACTAAACCTCAGGGCACATATTTGTAATTTATCCAGAAGAAAAAGTTGAGGGAAAGAAAAAGGCAAGAAGAAGTGGAAAAGTAAATCTAAAAGTTAAATTTTCTTGACTTTTTCTTCTCTTTTCTTTCTTTTTATAAATTCCTCCTTCAATCTTGATCCAAATGTAGGTTTAAGGTAACATAACCAGCAACGCTGCGCACCCTGAAAAATATCATGAAAATCAAATGTCAATCAGATTTATTTTGGGTATGATTTACATTGTACCAAGTTTAAATCTAAACTCTACAATCCATTTTTCGGGGTGCACATTTTTTTCATAACACAGCACAATCTAAGAACTTCCAAGGAAATGGTAGGTAGTGAACTGTCAGCATTATTTCGTGTTCTGTACTGCCGTGTGAGGTGAGAAAGAGCATGGGTAGTAGACTTTCAAAAAAGTCTTGACTTATGAAGTTTCATTGACGTTTGCTTATTGATTCATTTCTATATTCCAATTACTTACTTAATGTATGGTAAAATTAAAATTTTAAATTGTTTGTTTGCGTTCATTGACTTGTGTGCCAGCATACGTAAACCCACTTGGTTAATAATTTATTAGAGAGAATTATGAAGAGTTATATAATCATTGTAAGTTATAGCAACTTGGCCATGTTAATTTGATAGTCAGACATAATTAAATCAATGTTTCTTGATAAAAAAATAAATCAAAGTTAAATGCCTGCATATTTAGATATCAGTTCATTTACCTTTCAATTAATAAGGTCATTCTAGAGAGGTTCAGATGGGAAGTGTTACATGGCATGAGATCCTTTGTCCCAAATATCTCTATTCCCGTCTCAAAATAGTTACAATTGTGGGATTATGTCTTGAGATTTTCATAGCTCAACCGTGAGGATCCTTGACTGTGTTCCGTAGTGCTGATAGTAGATATAATTGCACGACTTATTACTTCATTGATCAGATTTTCTGTTAATTTGCTGAACTTATTTCCTCAACTCATCTTAATTAATTATCGCATACTAGTCATTGTTAATTTGTTATTGTCTTTGTCAATGCAGCAAGAAACTCCTTGCTGAAGCTACAACGTGATTAAGGGTTCTATTAAAATTTCGTTGTAGCGTATTAAGGATTCTCTTATCCATCTGCAAAAGTTGAAATTTCAAATAATTTATTTAATCAGTGAATGTCTTATTTATTTAATTATTCATTTTATTAGTAATTTATTAAGTCAATGTTGACTGAATACTAAATGCGACAATTGTAGTTCAATTATTAAAATTGTAACAACCATTAATGAATTGTTTTATAGAGTACAGTTATTGTATGTGCTTTCTTTTAAATTTCTTGGTAGTTGTGTCACAAATTCTTGGGTAGCAACAATATGAACCAGCTATCTTCTCCTAAACTCTCCCCCTGAAGATAGGTGTCCCCAAAGTAAGGTTGATGTTCTACAAAAGTAACATCCAAAGTGGTGTATTTCCTTTTTGTTGCAGGGTGATAACACTTATAGCCCTTTTGAGTAGGAGAGTACCCTAAGAATACACATTTGATAGTCCTAGGATCAAGTTTACCCAGTAAATGACTATGAACATGTACATAGCAAGTACATCTGAATAGTTTTAGAGATAAGGACCCAACCCCTTGGAAATTTGGAAACAAGGATGAGAGTGTACTCACGGGAGATTGAAACTGAAGAACTCTTTGACGACATTCGGTTTATCAAGCATACAGCAGTGAGTGCTGCTTCCCCCCAATAGGTTTTAGGAACTTTCGTTTGGAAAAGAAGGGACCTAGCGACTTTAAGAAGATGTCGGTTCTTTCTTTCTGCAACTCCATTTTGTTGGGGTGTGTCAACACAAGATGAGTGATGTAGGATGCCCTCATTTGCAAAATAAGTAATGAGATCTTGATTGAAGTATTCCTTGCCATTATCAGATCTAATTGTGTGTATTTTTGTCCCCAACTGAGTGCTAATGAATTTGTGGAACAGAGGAAAAAGAGTGGAAATTTCCGATTTGGACTTCATAAGATAGACCCCAAGTAGTACGAGTGTAATCATCTATAAATGAGACAAACCACCGAGAACCAAAAATATTTGGTATACGGGAAGGACCCCAAACATCCGAATGCATTAAACTAAATGGAGATAACATTTGTGGAGTTTTCAAAGGAAAGGATACACGATGATGTTTGGCCAATTCACAAATTTCACAATGAAATTTCCCCACTTTATTATTTGTAAACAAGGAAGGAAACATTTTTTCCAACAAAGGAAAAGAAGGGTGTCCTAACCGTCTATGCCAGAGCCAAACTTGATCATCTTTTTGTTGAAATGTAGTAGAGACCAAGCCTTGAGACTCTTGACTCTTTTTCACCAAATCTGCTTCCGAGAAGTATAAGCCGTCCTTCAATTCAGCATGCCCAATCATCTTCCCTGTAGCAGGATCCTGAAAATTGCAACTAGAGGAAGTAAATAAAACTGAACATTTTAAATCGTCAGTGAGTTTTCCTACAGACAGCAAATTATAGGATAAATTTGGAACATAGAGGACTGATTTTAGGCACAAAGTGGGTGATATTTGGACATTTCCTTTTCCGGCAATAGGGGACAAGGAACCATGGGCGACTCTGATTTTTTGTTTTCTTAAACATGGGATATATGTTGAAAAATGATTGAAGGTGCTGGTCATGTGATCTGATGCACCAGAATCAACTATCCAGATACTAGAATTGACACTCTTGGAGGTGATTAAGGCAAAGCTATTACCTGATTGGACCATGGAGCAAGAACCTGAAAGTGGAGTCAAGTTTGTGGTTTGATTATCAACCTGATTTAGCAACTTTTTCAGCCTTTCAACCTCACTTTTGCCGAACCCCATAGCTTCCTTATAGTCATCTACAGCCACAGTTTGATGAGCTTGACCTCATTTTTCTGCCTGACTTCCTCCTTTGCTGTCAATTCCCTTCAAGCCTTGTGGTTTTCCATGCAGTTTCCAGCACATCTCCCTGGTGTGGCATGGTTTGTGACAGTAATCACACCACATCTTCTCTCTATCCAAATTTTTCTTTCCTTCATTCCTTCCCCAAGCAACTTTTGATGCAGCCAAGGCCGAATTCTCACTGGTAGGCTTATCCAGCATCACCACCTGCCTACTTGCTTCTCCTCGAACAATTGAGAAAACCTCATTCAGGGATGACAAATTCTCCCTGTCCAAAATTCTGCCTCAAATCTGATCAAATTCACCATTTAACCCCGCAAGGAAATCAAATATTCTTTCTTCTTTAAGTGCTTAATGCAGCTTCGCAGTGTCCGTGATGCACACCACCATCTCAATCCTTTGATAATGGTCTAGTTCCAACCAAAGGCTCTTGATGGTATTGTAGTATTCAGTGACACTGAAAGATCCTTGTTTTGTGTTGTGAATCTTCGTTTTCAGTTCATAGATATGAGCTTTCATACCTACATTATAGTAAGTTTGTGCGGTAGCTTCCCAAATGTCCTTGGCTGTTTTAAGGAACATGTAAGTCTTCCCAATTTCTGGTTGAATAGAGTGGAGTAGCCATGACATAATCATGGAATTCTCCACATCCCAAGTCTTGAAATTGGGATCGGTTGGCTTTGGTGGAGGATCTGTGAGATATTCTAATTTCCCTCTGCCTTTGATTGTCAACATTGCTGATTGTGACCATTCAAGGTAATTAGTCCCATTCAGTTTTGTTGAAGCAATCTGGAGGCTCAAACTTTCAGATGTTGAAAGGGCTTTTGGGTCTAAAGAAGAAGCATCTGTGACCTCAAACATGATTCAATGAAGGAATCAATGGGCAGCAAGACAAAAAATTGATCTGAAGAGGACACAGAAAAAAGTTGTAGAAGGGACCAACTATTCACTTGAATCCGAGATGGCAAAAAGCAGCAACAATCAGAGGAATATAACAGAAATTTTGAATGGCAATGAAGGCCACAGTGAATTAACTATAAAGGCTGAATAATCCTAGCAATGAAGGCTAGGTTAAGAGGCTGCTAGGGTTAGGGTTTCTAAACCTGCTCTGATACCATGAAGCTTTGGAAGAGAATAATTCTTCTCGTATGTCTCAAACATAATCTGTACAAGGCTATAAATAAAGTACAATAAGTTGACTTCTAAGAATCTAAATAAGGAAACAACCTAATTCTAGCCAACATAAATGAGTACAGCTATACAACCTTTAATAAGGAAAGAATAACAAGCTGTTATACAAGCTTTATACACTCTAAGAAGATCCATATTCCAATATACACTATACCCCCCATCCCCCCCTCCCCTCCCCCCCCCCGGCGGGTCCCTATTACCAACGATGACTTGGTTCATATTGACCCATTTCCTTCTGATGTTTCTCCAAATGAGTTTGTTTCTAATCTTGAGGTCTCTCCCTTGCCTCTTACTAGCACTCCTGATATTTCGCCAACTACTCCCCCCTTGCTTTTCCAGCTCCCTCTCCAGTTCCAACTTCCCCTACTCTTCTTCTTGTTTATCAGCGCCACAAAGTACTTCCAAGCTCATCTGCTTCTAGCTCTACTGTCCCTCCAGCTGTTTCTTTGGATCTCGCACCTCCTGCACATCGCTTTCCAAAGCGAGCCGTCATCCTTCAAATCCGGTAATACATGTTTTTCCCTTTCCTATCAGTCTTTTCTTTCTTGTCTTTATACTTATTTTGAGCCCAGGCCTTACAAGGAAGCCTGTCATGATCCAAATTAGAATGTTGCCACAAATGACGAGTTAACTACTTTGGCTAATACTCAGACTTGGGATTTGATTCCATTACTTGTTGGCAAGAATGTTGTGGGATGTAAATGGATCTATAAGGTCAAGACGCTTTCTGATGGTTCTTTGGAACAGTACAAAGCTCGTTTGGTTGCCCAAGGCTTTTCTCAAGAGTATGGGATTGATTACGATGAGACTTTCGCCCCCGTTGCCAAAATGACTACTGTTCGCACTCTTATCTCTGTTGTTGTTGCCCATCAATGGCCTTTGTTTTAGTTCGATGTCAAAAATGCTTTTCTGAATGGGCATCTTGCTAAATAAGTGTATATGCGGCCTCCACTAGGTCTCTCTCACCCTCCCGGTGTTGTTTGTCGTCTTCGTCGTGCTCTATCTGGTCTCAAGCAGTCTCCTCGTGCTTGGTATAAGCGATGTCACTCTGTTACACTTCAGCTTGGCTTTCGCCCTAGTCATCATGGTTGTGCTCTCTTTGTTTGACACACTTCTATTGGACTTGTTCTCTTTCTCTTATATGTGGATGATATGATCATCATTGGCTCTGATTCTAGTACTATTAAGGAAGTTAAGCGTCAGTTGTTTCAGGAGTTCAAGATGAAGGATTTGGGGTCTCTTCGGTATTTTCTTGGTGTTGAGATTGCTACTTCTCGCACTGGGTATCTTCTCTCTCAAACTAAATATGCCCGTGATATTCTTTCTCGTGCCAATCTCATTGATGACAAAATTGTCGACACTCCTATTGAGTTGCATGCTAAGTTTTCTACTTCTGATGGCATTTCTCTTGAGGATCCCACTTTGTATCGAGAGTTGGTTGGGTGCCTTGTTTATCTCACCATTACACGTCCAGACATCTCTTATGTTGTGCACATTCTCAGTCAGTTTGTTTCTATTCCTCATTTCACACACTAGGTTGCCTTACTCCATATTCTGTGCTACCTTCGTGGCACTCTGTTGCAATATATGCTGTTATCTACCTCCTCGGATTTGATTATTCGTGCCTATGCTGATGCTAATTGGGCAGGTGACATCTCTGATCGCAAATCCGCTTCTAATCTTTGTGTTTTTCTCGGAGATTCTCTCATATCTTGGAAGAGTAAGAAACAGTCTGTTGTTGCTCGTTCCACCGCTGAGGCTGAGTATCGTGCCATGGCTCATGCTACTTCCAAGATAGTTTGGCTTCAGTGGCTTCTTTCCGATATGGGTGTCTCTCTTTCTGATCCAACTTCGTTGTATTGTGACAATCAGAGTGCTATCCAAATTGCCCATAATTCCATCTTCCATGAACGGACAAAGCATATTGAAATAGATTGTTATTTTGTCGGACAGCATCTTCAGGCCGACACTATTACTCTTCCTTTTGTTCCCTCCTTTCTTCAGTAGGCCGATTTCTTTACGAAGACTCACACTGTTGATCGTTTTCGTTTTCATTTTCTTCTTGGCAAACTTTCGATACTTTCTGCATTCACATCCTCAATTTGAGGGGGGGTGTGAATTAGTATTTTATATTATTCACTACGGGTAGTTTAGGTTATTAGGATTTTATTCTGTTCAGATTATATATTTGTACTCAGCCCTTTCGGTTGATTAATTCGATAATCAATACACAATATTCTTCTTCTATGTTATCAACATCTCCACCAGTGTTTCTCCCTCTAGATACAGGCAACAATTTATCTGTTAAGGCAACCTTTGAGGGTTATCAAGTACACAACGCATGGAAAGAGGTAACAAGGAAGAAGCAAAACAACTTAGCCTTTTGTATGATAAGGTGTTTTCAGGAGTCTCTTCTAAAAACTTCAAGGGTTCTCTTTCTAACCGACTTAAAAAGAACTCCTAAGGCTTGCAAATTGGAGACATTTTTTAACAATGCCATAATGAATTGGTAAGAGATGCAATGATAGAAGTGAAGGCAGGCCGCATTACAAATGAGAAATATCAGTGGGTTTCACCAGGTTACCAAGAAAACAGTTTTCTATGTTGTAATTCATGATTCATCCTAAATCATCATTTTGCCAGTTTCACCATGAATCTAGGCCTGCTGCCAAACCATGTTGTTGAGCTATTGTTTCTCTTAGTCATATCCTTGGATTCCAAAAGCACGTGATCTATAATTTTCCACATTCAAGACTGTTAATGTTCAAAAGATTTTTCATGTCCGACAATGGTCACCATCCTTGTCCAAGCCTGCATTGTCTTGTGTTTTCCAAAGCATAGATCAAATTATACCATCTCACCATAATATCCAAAACAAAATTTCAGTCATATTCAGAGTTCAGGCTCCAGAATAACAAGGGCTCTACTTCTATGATACATCTAGGAAGTGCAGAAAATGGCATACAACTTGAAAAAAAAAAATGAATAATGGTAATCCCTTCTAACAAACTTTAAAAGGGCCCAAACATGAAGACTCTCTCTCTCTCTCTCATGCTAACACACTTCTGAGAGCAGGCCCTCCATCAATATGCAAATACCTAGTAGAACAAAATGGAATAATCAATCTATATAATCTGTGTGAAATGACCATTCAGACTTACAATGGTGAGTAATGATTCTATTTATAATGCATTTTTCCTCATTTGTTAACAAACCAAATATGAGAATGGACATTGTGATGAAATGATCATATTCTATTCTAGTAAACCAAACACTACCTTTACAACTGAAAATAGTTAGAAACTGTTCAGAATTCAAACAAAACGACATAATACATAGATTCAAGATATTCTAGTTTAAATTTCCTTTTCCTTTATTTTCCTCAAGATTCTTGGTAACCAAATGGAGGGGAAGAGAGGAGATCCGAAGGAAATACCTTGCGAAGAACAGAAGCAGCAGCGAGGCAGGCACGTTTCATGGCGGACCTGAGAGCTTTCTCGTTCGACGGCGCGTGAAAACCCTCGCCGACGTGAACCGCCACGAAGAACCAAAGGTTCCGATCAGGGACATCCTCCTCCTCCGCCATGGAATTTTGATGAGGAGCTTTTTTCGAGAGGCGTGGAGGGCTAACATGTTCAATATATAACACATTTGTCATAAAAAAATAATAGATGATTTATATTTAAAAATACAGCTGCCATTTATTTTTTTAATCATAAATGCAATAAATTATGATAGACTTCATACGTTGAGAAAGAGTGTTTTAGTAGTGTGTTGTTAGCAAGAAGAAAACATATCACTATTGCCAAAGTGATTATGGGACCCACCACAAACCAGTCAATTACCCAACTCTTCCTTTTATAATTTTTTTTCCCGTATATCATTCATTAAAAAAAATAATAATAAATTAATTAAATAATTTGCTTGTCACCAACGGTAACTGATGATTTATACTTAAAAATACAACTACGGTTTAGTTTTTTGGTCATAGTATTTAATATGTTACAATTAGTAGATTGTTTTATTTATTTTATTTTTATAGATGATATACACAAAGGCTACTACAAAATAAATAATTTAAATAACCAAAATAGAGCCTATGATGGATTTCATTGGCCAAACAACACTCTAATCCAAATCTTATACCAAATAAAAACCCAACAATTCGGAATAAGCCTAAACAATAGCCCCAATCCACCCTAGTTGCTCCCTTATAATTTTGTTCATGCCTAGTTTGGTGCTTACTAATATTGTGAGAAAAGGTGATTCATGCAATCAATATATGTCATTTATTTTTATTTATTTATTTGTGTGTGTTTCAATTGAAAAAATCAATTACTTTTATTTTGTGTAAAATGCAATCAAGGCGGGTTTGGTGGCTTAATCCGAGATGAGAAGGGTATTTGGCTTTATGGATTCTTCGGTAAGCTGGACATGCGTACAAGTCTTAAAGCAGAACTATGAGCAATTTACAGAGGCTTAACAATTGTTTTTGAGAAGGGATACAAAGACCTCATCTTCAATACTAACTCCACCGAGGCCATTGAATTGCTGAAAGTGGAATTTGTGATAACTTTCCCAATGAAGAGCCTGGTAGCAGATGCAAAGTTTCTCATCAGCAAATGCGGTTACATAGAGCAACATGTTTTGAGAAAAGGAAACAAGAGTGCTGATGGGTTGGCCAAAATGGGTGCTAACGAAGATGAGGCCTTGGTAATTATGAAGGACCCAATGGCAAAAGAGAAACATTGACATAGATATCCATTTAAAAAGCATTTGGGTATGAAAATGAAACTGTTCCGTCTCAACTTGCAATATTTAATCAATTTTGTTTTCCATAGTGAGAGGGAGATTTATGATCTGGAGTTGGGCCGAGGTAACGGCCGAGCAGGTTGAGAGCCTAATGGTGCATGGGGCTGAGATGACCGGCGATCCGCCCGTTGACAGGCTGTCAGGAATTGGGCCGGGCAGGAGTTGGGCCAAGCATGTGCCGACCGGACCATAAAGAAGCTGCTCGGAAAGGCAGTGCTCGATTGGACCGAGCTGCTTGATCAGGCAATGGCGGAGCCAGTCAAGTTGAGTGACCGGCGCCCGGAAAGGCGTGGTTAGCCGAGGTAATCATTTGATCGGCAGGAAGGCCGACCACGGGAGGTGCCCTGGCTAGGCTTTGCCGAGATGCCGCCTAGCCCGGTCCTCATTGGGCTTAGCCAGTGAAGTGCTTGGATACGAAGCACAGCACGGCCGTGGATAGAGAAACTCGGCTGCCGAGCTCCAACTGAGAAGGCAGGCAGTTGAGATTAGGTGATGTTCAGCAAGGTTTATGCTGACAGATGGGATAGCAGAAGCCACGTGTCAGAAGATGACTGGGAGTGGATATGGGGCGCAGAGGGTATGTGAGCATGTCTGCGCCCCTCATACGAGAGAGATGAACACTTTGTAAGGAAATTCTTACACTCAAACACTCCTCTCTCTCTCTCTCTCTCTCTCTCTCTCTATACTAAGGTGTGTGCTAACTTGATCGTCGGAGGGTTTTTCCGGCCACACACCGCCGGGTAGCTCACCGTTATTTGCTCGCAGGTGATCTTTTATAAAAAATCAGTTGTTGTAGGCTAAGATTACACTTTCTCGGTCTCTATTGCAGGGAAATAATGGATTTTGTTACAACAATATAGTTTGTCAAATACTTACTCGCTAAGAGACATACCTTCTGAATGAATATCATGTAAAATTATTTGAAAACTTTGAACTTGAGATATTACCGTTTGGAGTTGGGGGACAACAAAATCCAGGAATTTACCGACGACAAATTTCTTCGTGCCGGCATCCTCTGTCTTGTATTTCTTCTCCAAAGAATCCCATAATTCTTTTGCTGACTTCAGAGGACTGTAAACATTATACAACATGTTGTCAAGGCCATTGAGGATGTAGTTTCTGCACAGGAAATCTGAATGTTTCCAAGCATTTATAGTGGCAACAACTTGCCGATCACTTTCACCCTCTTTAAGTGCTTGAGCCTCTTCATGGAGAAACCGGGCCAAATTAAGAGTTGTAAGATAGAACAGCATCTTCTGCTGCCATCTCTTAAACTCGGTACCATTAAATTTTTCCGATTTTTCTCCATGATTGATTGGTACATGAACATGGTTTTGGATAGAGACAGATGTAGGTGTAACAATAGGAGTACCACTGCCAGATGCAGTTTCAGTTGTAGTAGCCATAATATCTGATTACAAAAATTAGAACAAATTAAAACACAAATTAATTTTCTAGTTACTAAAACCAGAAAATAAATTATAACAACAAAATAATTTTATTTTCCTTGTTACTAAAACTAGAAAAATAAAATATCATAATAATTTTCTGTAATACCAAATAATATTCTACAATTGTTAATGACACCAGTATATTACTACTAGTTGTTAAAGAAAAGAGACAGTATATTACTACTATCTGCCCAATAGCATAAATCACTATTTGTTTTTCAACCAGAATACTACTTTGAAAACACAGAAAATTAAATACAATAAAGATACCAAAAAGGATTCTGTCTTAAGATTGTTGGACAATCTTCACTGTATTTAAATAGATTAAATTTTGTTGTGTACAAAACAACAACAAGAATATAAAGAAATAAAGAAAATGAGAGAATTTTTTTGATTACAAAAATCAAACTCGAAATAATAAATAAATAAATAAAACCACAGATTTTCTTTTGTTACAAAAACAAAAATAAAATCTGATTAAATAAACAAATAAAAACAGAATAAAATTAAACAACTTACTTGGTTAATTTATTTGAATAACTTTTCTGATCAAGTCTAGTGTTTAATACTGTGTCCTTAAGACAGATTCGTCCTCTCCACGGTGCTTTCAGAATTCGGACGTCTATCTCCCAGGATGAAATGATCTACCACAAACAATAGCAGCACTACAAATTGTTTACCTTACGAACACACTAAGTGTTTACACTTTTTCTTTCAGAAATAAAATGCAACAAAATGAAGAATAGAATAAACAGGGGTGAAATACGAAATTTCTAAAAATGAATAACATCAAATGAGGGTGGTTTTATTTATAGATGTAAAGGTGGCTCTTGGTTTTGAATTGAACAGGTATGATACCTGTTGGTTTTGAATTCACACAGATTTGAATCTGTTAATAATTCAAACAGATAGCAAAAAACGGGAAGGGCCTTGTTTGGGTGTGCACTAATTCCAAACTAGTTTATTCCTGTTTGAAAACGGGAAGGGCCCTGTTTGGATGTACAGAAAATCCAAATCAGTTTAATTTGAATTCTGGATTTTATTTTACCAAAAATAAAATTAAATTCAAATGTTTTTGGCTCAAAAATATTAGTATTGGGCCGAACAAGCCCAACCCAACCACACACCACGCACCAGCGCCCAAGCCCAGCCCGCCCGACTGGACGGCGGTGGCGGCGCGCATGTGTGGTGATTTTTGGGTCCAATGGGTCTAGCCCATTTTGCCGATAACCTCTCCCTCTAAAACACTTGGGTACCCCTTGGGGCACACCCCAAGTATCTCACCCAAGCCTTATAAACCCTTTCAAAACTTCCCACCAAATCAATGTGGGACAAGCCATTTTACAACCTTAAGGAATTTCTACCAACACTCCATTTCCATGGAGCACACTTTGGCTTCAATTTCCCATTCACTCGGTAATGGTTTTGAGCAACCAAATATACCACGTGAATCACAACGCGGCATAGAACGCGTTACCACTTTGACCCGAGTAAATCGACGCTCGGGGCCCACCTAAAAAATAGACCAAACTTGAGAAAAAAATTCTGGTTTTACCCAGAATTTTTCTACCATTTCCAACACTCTTAACCTCAATGAAGAGGATTTTTACCGGTGGCTTGTTTGGGAGAATTTAGTTAATAAAAATTAAGTGAAAAATAATTTCAAAATTTCATTAAGTAAAATAAAAAACTTACAATGATCTGACCTAGCCTCGTAGAGGTTTACAGTAATAAGTTATTTGAAACTACTCCTATGAATGAAATGCAGTATAGGAATTTGAAGTACAGAAATGTAAAAAACTGTAAAAACTGGAAGGGAAAACAAAGTAAATAAAATTGGTTTTTTGACTTGAGTTTGGATCTCTCATTCTAGGGCCTTTTCTGCTATTTAAACTTTTCTAACTGTCGAAATGTCCTCCCATGATTGTTGAACATGTTCTCTCACAGTCAATCCCACTATGCCATCTTTGCAGTTAGGTTTCTCTCTTGATTTTGAATTTGAACTTTGTGTGTAGCTGTTAGGCCACATCACTTTATAACACTCAATTGTTCCAGTGCTACGCAGATCCATTATTATCATTACGGGCTGACACGTGTTTGACTATGGTTGGCAACTTGTATTAACTCCCCAAATTGCCCTATTTATGCCACGTGTTGAATTGTGATTGGTTTTTACAAATTATACAGCCAACATTACCCCTCACACAAATATACCCAATACTTGGTGATATTAGTGGATCAAGACACTTTACCCTAGGACGTGCATAGGCTTTACATCTTCGTAGAATTGTAATCGACGTCAATCATTGCAATGTTTGTATTGCATTAAATTCTCTTCTATGCCTTGAACATTTCCCACTATCTGAGCATTCGAAAAGGCTAATACAGTCCTCATGGCCAAGCAAACCTTTTCTTACATTGATCGAGCATACGAGGAGTCTATGGAAGATGATTATAGGCCTCGAAAGAATCTCAATGCATTTATTGATTACACCTATCTGCCTCAATTTATGCAAGTTATGGAAACCTTCGCAGCGTACTAACCTTTAGACCCAAAGTTTGCCAATTATGAACCATTGGATCAAGCATTTGCAAAAATGGATCTTGGAAACTCTTCTTCTGCCTCACCATCTTTTGCATGGGACAACTACTTTTTCCTCTACCCCACCAACCTTTGCATAGGACACAGTTGCTCCTTCTTCCTCCAGGTCCACTGGCTGGGGAAGTTGGCCAGAACCTGATGAATCCAAACTAAGAGAGCAAATTCACCATCGATTTGTCGAATTCGCTAATCCTCTGTCTATCCCTCTTTTTTCTTGGAGCTCGGTGGTTTTCCCCTATGTATCCATCGATTGCCGAAGCAGTCTGGAAGACAACTTACTTGTAACGTGGTATACATCTTCCATGCCTACAAAGATAGTTGTAGACCGCCCAACTGCCTCCACGCGCGAGGGGACAAATTGGGTTCTAGCTACTACAATTCGAACTCCTGTCACGGTTCTGAATCTAATCTCACAAAGTGCAATGTAAGACTGATAAATCACCAAAGAGTCCAAATCCAGTAATTGGTTTTGAAAAATCAATTTTGAATCAAAAAGCGCCAAACATGGACTGTTTTGCCAGATTTCAGAGTCGCCACCTAAATATTTTGTTTTGGGAACTTTAGGAAACTCTGACTCGTGCCTAAGGCCACGTGTCCGTCATCACCAAAGTTGTCTCGGCTCGGGAACTTGGGTACGAGGGGGGAAGGTCATGAAATGAGCACCCCCACTCGCCCGATCAAAGGATCGGCCTCTACTAACATGATATGTTGTTTTTTGAAAACACGTGTGTTCTTATTCCGGTTTATTAGCTAACCTTACTATGAGATGCGCACAGCACACAAGTATAGACTAAATCGCTCGATTTGGAACAAAACATCTTATGTTTGTTTTTCGAAAGTGGTTTGAAATTGCTACTCGCAAGTAGGCTAAAGCGCGGATTTGCCACCCTCAAGTGAGCTTAAAACAACATGATTTTGCCACTCTGCAAAGTGGGGTTAAAACTCACAATCAATGAATTATTCCAATTCAAGTAATGGAGTCTTCTTCCACAGGCATTCATGCAGTTATAGCAGTTAAGCAAATAGCCTCATGGCAAGCATGCTAACATGGCAACATGCACATCTCATACAGTATGCTAAAGCGTAAACACTTACAGTGTACTCCAAGCCAAAAAAGAAAACTAATTAGAAATCAATGCATGATCCTAGCTATGTTAAGATGCCTAATGCAACACACGCAAAATGCAACTGAGTAGGCTCGACTATCTAAGATGGCACACGGATATCACGATTGATACATGTATTCAAATAGGAATTGAAATACAATGCAGTTTGAATAATGCGCCGAGCCCGGTGCATGCAATACGAATGAATGATGCACGCATGCAAAGCATAAGGTATGCTAATTGAAATATGCCCTAAACTAACCATCAAAAGCTGGTAAATAAAAGGGAGAAAGACGTGGGGTTGGAAGACATTCACACACACACGCACACTTATTACAGCATTTGTCCTCTGGACGGAGGGTCCGAATAAAATGAAAGCTAACTAGCTACGCTAATTAAGCTAACTATTACAAACTAACTAATTAACTAACTATTCTAGCTAATTAATTATTACAAACCAAATTGAATAACTAGCTAATCAAAACTAATTAGAATATTACAAAGCACTAAGCTAAATTAATTACAAAACAGGTAATTAACTACAACTAGCTAACAAAAGCGATAAATGGCCTCGCGGGCAAGGGAGATATGCATGCTCAGTTGCGTCCTCTCGGAAATCCACCGCCTTGCCTCAAGATGCCTCTGTTTGCACTCTGTTGATCCTTTGAAAAGTACACTGATTCCCATATTGCTTCTTTCTGATCTCAAGAATACCTTGAGGGCTGAAATTCCCTCTACTGCTGTAACAGAGCACAGACAGGGGCAAGACAGTATATTTGCAAGGAAATGTATGCACTTCCACACTCCTTATCATATCTCAAGCTCAAAGGAGTATGACACTTGACTCTCGAGCCGCCAACCAAGCATTTTCAATGCATGGTGGCCAAAGAATCAAGCTTGTGCAAGCTTAGTACATGCACACCTAAGACTCGAAAGGCCTCCACCCTATCATGCACAATCAGGGGCGTCGGCGACCAAGAAACGTGACACGTTTCATCACTTCAAGTATGAAACGTGTCTCATTCCCCATATTTGGATTAACATCCGATCCAAACACATGCAATGCAAACAACATGCTTATCTTAACACGTTTTACTTGATCCAATTTTATTTAGATATTTTAAGCTTACCAATTAATCCTTTAATTGATTAAGTCCAAAAGTGAAAGTCCTCTAATTTGAAAGATGGACCAAGCCACAAGCTTCTTGAGCATGAAAGAAACATCATGCCGTTGAGCATGAGCTCAAACCAACAAAGGGCTTAAGACCTCTTTCAAAGTGATACAACAAATGAAAGATGGCATGCAATGGAGTGCAATGGCATGTATTTCAGCACTGAAATGACATGTTAGACAACATCAAATCATGCAACAATGCATGCAATGCATGCTAAGAGCCAAAAGCATTGAAGCAAGCAAAGAGCATAACACTATAGGCATGCACTACTAAGCACAAATGACCAAACCAACCCCAGACAGAGGTTAAACATGCCAAAATAGTGGCCTAATCATGTTGAAAATGAAGCACCAAAAGCTACAACAACATGCTCATGTATTGGCTCGCAAGCTAGGCATTAAACACAACTCTCAAACACAATGAAGGCATGAATTATATGAGAGTATGGCAAGGCTATATGCTCTGAAATAACATGGTAAATGGTGCCACATCATGCAAACATCACATGCACAACATGTTAAAAGCCTCGAAACTCAAAGCTAGTCAAGGCCCTTTACACTACAACCATACTAAGTAATGCTCAAATGATCCTAATCATTCAAAACAGATCTAAGGCAGGTCAAAATAGTGGCAAAAACATGCTAGACTTGTAGCATAGATGGCAAGAACAATAAGCTCATGTATTGGCTCACAAACAAGGCATAATGCTCAACTTTTCAAAAGCATTGAAAGAGTGATTTAAGTGGAAGCATAGCAAAGATATAAGCTCTAAAATCACGTACCAAATGATGCCATATCATGCACACATCACGAATATAGCATGCTACGAGCCTCAAAACTCAAGACTAGTGAAGCCATTTGCACTATAGCTATACAAAGCAAGCCCCAAAGGACCAAGATGACTCAAAACAGTCTTAAAGCATGTCAAAATAATGCCAAAACGTGCATGGAGTATGGCCAAGACAAGCTAGCATGAAAGGCCAAAACACCGAGTACACTAGGCTAATGGGCAAGATTGCACTACAAGTGCCAAAACCAAGGAAGATGTGACTCCACCAACCAAAATCAGAGTTATGACATGGCAAATAATGGCTAAAAACATGCTTGAACTAAGCAAATTCAAGGCACAGAGACATGCTACTTTGCAAGGCTACAAGTAGGATTACACTACAAGTACAATAAGCATGCAGGAGGTGACCATGACAGCCAAAAACAGAGTTAAGGCAGGTCTGAAAAGTCACAAAAATTAGCCTAAACAAAGTCACAAAGAAGTAGAAACACATGCTCTTTTGATGGTCCAACAACACAAGCAAACAAGAGAAGATGAATGGGGACTACCCCCACCCATTTGGAACCTCAAAATCACTTTTCCACCACTGAAATTCCTTTGAGTTTCAGTAGTGAGAAGGCCAAAAAGAGAATATCCCAAAGGCCTTAAAAGATGGCACAAAGCAAGGCAAAACAAGCCACCAAATGGGGTAAATCACCCCTAACTCAAACTAGGCCTTAAACAAATATTTTAAGCACTTAAAGATAGAACTTTTTGTAGTTGAAAGCTAAATCTAAAATAGCATGCAAAGGTGGCCAAATATGCAATCAAAATAAAGCTTAAAAGGGGGAATATGACTCACCCTTGAAGAATAGCAAGAATAGCAACTTCTTGAGCTCAAAACCAGCTTTTAGAACTCAAATACACCCTCCAAGAACCTCAGTAACAAAGATGGGGGTGTTTGGCTAGGAGGTTGTGTGCAAATATGCAAAGAAAATGCAATTCTAAGCACTATGGAGCACAACAATATAGAGAGAGAGAAATCTAGAGAGAGTAGATATTTTTCTTCTCCAAAATTCTGAACCTTTTGGAAAGGGGAGAGAGCTCCCCTCTTATAGAAAATGTAAGCAAAAGCTTGCGTGAATCCCTCTCTACATGTGTAGGGCGGATGCATTCTGTGCCTAACAGCTGGCACCAAAAATATCTGCAGAAAGTGCAGAAAGGTAGCCAACTAGTTAAAGGGGTCGACCAACCACCCCACCTGGTCGACCGACCACCCAAGGTGGTCGACAGGGACAAAAATTGGTCGACAGGGGGGGGAAAGGTGGTCTACACAAAGAGAAGAAGCTGGTGGCAGGCTGTCGACCACTCAAGGTGGTCGACCGACCACCCACCCTAGCTGACCGACCACCACAAGTGGTTTACAGGGGAGAAAACTAGCTGGCAGGGTAGAAAAATGGTCTACACCCCTACTTCTCCCTCCAGGCAAAAGGGGCACCAAGGTTTGGCTTAAAACAAGTACAAAACCAAGAGAGTTCAGAGACTCAGGGGCAAGGTGAGCAACCGAAAACCCCGGGGACTCCAAACGAGTGCAAACATGCTCAATCATCGAGCGCTCAACCGATGACGTCCAAGTCTTTAGGGCAGTCAAAAATGGGGTGTCTACAATAGTGCAAGCAACTCCTCGTCTAGAGGAAGCACAAGGATACAATCCGTTATTTTGAGCCAAGAAAACAAAATTTTGCTCTTTTGACTAGCTGAATGTGTGAACAACCCCCAGTTCCCTTCTTCCTTTGGGATGGACCCTCCTGCGCCTTCTCTTCCTCAGAATCCTCACTGGATGGAGGAACTGAAATTTACTCTATTTGAGAATCAGTTTCTTCTTTCCTACCAACCTCCAGATCTTCCCATTACATTTGAGTGATACCAAGCTCAACTTTTACTTGCAGCATTTTCTCACTTACCCTTCAATGTTCTTGGGGATGATATTCCTCTTAAGAACTTTCGATGGGCCTGTGACATTATGACTCGGGGTCATGTCCTCAACCCCATTGCTCAAGCAGAACTTCAGATGTTTTTAGATCAACTCCCACTTTTTCTCCATTGGCACCGAATTTCTTTGGCTACCACTAATTCTTTGGACAGAATCTCGGCCCATCGAATCCAACCCAGTACGAAGTAGAGTATCTCATTGACGAACATAATGACTTCAAGAATAAGGATTCTGCATACTGGGATGATCTAGATATGGATGAGATGGAACAAGGATCGAAGGAAATGGAGTTCGAAATGAAAGCTGAACAGTTTTTCCATCAAATAAGAACACATCAGCTACAATAACCCAGCTTGGATAGGACAGATGACAAAATAAAAAAGGAACTAAATTCATTGACCACTGTTGGGACAAATTTCATGACCTTGTTATTCTCTCTATTCCTTATTTTTATGAGATTGAATTTGTAGCCAATAAGGTTTTTTAATGTAATTATGTTCATATCAATAAAGCTAGGTTTTTCTTTCTTTATTTGGCATGGTCTGGTTTAATATTTCTATTGCATACTTGTGACCATTCTATTCGCCCAAATCAAACAAAATCAAAGCTTTGAATTTACCAATTTTGTCCTTCGAAACCTGGTTTGAATATTTCCAATGGAATACTTGAAACGTAATTTGAATATCTCCAATCATATGGAGTATAATTAACAATTTTTGCCTTAGGTCTTCTTATTCCAATCATATGGTTAACACAATCAATAGTTTCGAATTAACTATCTTTGCTTCGGAAAAACAATCTACGTGTTTTGAAGTATGGAAACTTCCCTTAGAAATTACACTGCTTTATTCTTAAAGAGTGAGTCCCTTTGGGTTCTTTCACTGCTTAACCAAATATTAGTTTTTTGCCACTTCAAAGTCTAAAACAAACAAATTCTAGCTGCAGAGTATTTCAAAGTTTACTTTGAAGGATTTTATTTTCAACAAGAAACTTAAAAGTAAGTCTTTAATCTCCATGAAGCAAACAAACACCTGAGCATTCTTGTACTCTAAGGTATGAAACGTGCTTCGAAGTCAACTCCCTGCTTTCGAAGCCCTTGTAGGATGTTGGACGTTTGGCTTTAAAGCCAAATCTTAATTTCGAAGCCAAATACTTGCTTTTCGAAGCCAATCTAGATATTCAACATACGTTTCCCTCCAGAAACTTTTCTTCATTTTAAATTTGGGACGCTCCATATCTTAAAATAAGGGTTTTAATTTCACATGGACCCAAATCATAAAAAAATAATTTCGGATCCATCTGACCCACTCAACTTGTTCGGGTAACTTTTGGACAGAAAGGTTTAAAAATCGATTTCCTTCGTATTCCACCTATCTACTTGCCCAAAAATTCCTTTCTCTCCCTTTTGAACTTGTCTTCAACTTTCGCTTCTTACTTACCTTCCTCTTTCACCCCTTCAGTAATGGCTTCTTTGAAAGTGCAAACCATTGTGCGTATGAGTCCCTCTGTAGCTTTAAGGAGACTCATCAATGAAGAATGTGAAAAGTACAAAGCTAGTGAACGGTGTGCTGCTGATGGACACATTCTTATTCCTCGCCGTCATGTTCAAGGAGAGTATGTACTTGGACCCATTTTTAGGGAGGTCCCCACTTAGCTCCCTACCTTATATCCTCGCCTGGAGGATCATTGCTTACTCTAAGAGGGGGTCTTTGAGTAGGGATACTGGAGGTTAAATTGACCCCACCGCTACTGGCCTACAATGAGACCCGAATGGGAAGAATGGTATGATCGAGTTGTCCCTTTTAGGACACTTGACCTTCAGGAACTCTTCATCCTTGATGCCCTTCGACTGGCCAGGTTTCTATTCTTGAAGACCCTTTCCTTATACCTGTTGCATTATGTTTTTGAAATTCTTCTTTTAATTTTTTCCAATTTCGATGTGGTATGATGGCCCCTATCATTCTGGATATATGTCTTCTTCTAGGTTTATCCCCCATTGGCACTCCTTTTGGTTCCGACTATCCTGATCTTAATGTGCCCTTTTCCATCCCTCCTTTAGTGATTATGCACAGTCTGAAAATCCCAAGGAAGGCCATGTGACAGACAGAGAGTTGTTCTCTTTTCTTTTGTATTGGCCTTGTAAATTCTTATTTTGTACCTCTTCTCAGAGGATTATGCCTGAGTTTGCTCCCCTTGCTAAGACTCTGGCTTTGAGGAAGAAAATAGCCTTAGCTCCATATGTTCTGGGCCATGTATATAGTGCATGCTCCCAATTTTATGAAAAACCTTTAGATACTAATCAAGGGGGCCACTCTAGATATTATAGCTGTGGCTTTTTACTTATTTCACTGCTTTGCATTCTAGGTGTCTGAAATTTTTGCTATCAAACACTATCTCTTATGGAATCAAATATGCCAGAGTTTCACTTTATCCTTCCACTTTTTTTATTCCATAAGAAAGAAAGAAAGAAAGTGGAAGGATAAAGTGGTCAGGCAGAAAGATGGTAAACCCTTTCAAACCCTATCTCTTAGGATAAAGTGCTTGTGCATACAGTCCCTATCAAACCCTATCTCTTATGGAATAAAATATGCTAGGTTTGGCATTCCACAGACCATAACTGTGGATAATGAGACTGTGTTTAATGGAAAGATGGTAAAGTCTTTCGCGGCAGAGTTTAGAATTAGCCTTGTTAATTCTACCCCTTATTATGTATAGGCAAATGGTCAGGCAGAATCATCCAATAAGTCTTTGAAAAAATGAATACAGAGAGTTGTTGAAGACAATTATAGGGATTGGCATAACTTGTTGTTGGATGTGTTGTCGGCTTATAAGACTTCTGCAAGGTCAAGTACAGGAGTTACTCCTTATGCCTTAGTATATGGGCATAATGCAATGTTACTTGTAGAGATTGACATTAAGTCTTTAAGGTTGAGATGCCAGGACCAGTTAGCTCTTGAGTAGTACCATCAGAGCATGTTCTTGGAATTAGAAAATGTGGATAAAGCTAGAACTTTGGCATTAAATAGCATTCTCTTTCAAAAGAAGAAAGCAGCCAAAAATTATAATAAGAAAGTCAAGCACATTAGCTTTGATGAAGGTGATTTGGTATGAAAGACAATACTCTCAATAGGAATTAAAAGCCATAAGTTTGGCAAATGCTCACCTAATTAGGAAGGACCATATCAAGTTCATAGAGTCTTGCATGGGGAAGCATACCATTTGAGGAATTTGAATAGGTATGTACACCCCAGGAAAATTAATGACAGGTACTTGAAACCTTATTATCCAACTGTATGGGAAACACAAGGAGTGTAGAAAATGCTAAAACAGAGAAGTATGAAAGCACTCAAATAGTAAATAAAGATTCTATTTCATAAGGAGTTAAGTACATGCAGCCATAGATTGGCCCAAAAGTCAGTACAATGTTTTAATTGTTCCCTTGCAATTGATTCTCTACTCCTAAGGGATGGGAACAACTGAATGAGCACTTTATTTGCATGAGCAAATGGATTGAATTGGAAAGTAGATTGAAGAAGAATGAAACAATTGATAGAAGTGTTCAAGAACAAATCAACAAAGAAAGGGAACACTGGAGACAAGTGTTACTAAGGATAATTGCTATTGTCATCACTCTTGCTAAAAATAATTGAGCTTTTCGTGGAGACAATGAGAAGATTTATCAAGAAAGAAATGGAATCTTTTTAAGCTTAATTGTAATGCTTGCTAAATTTGATCCACTAATGCAAGAGCACATTCAACGTATTCAAAGGAGTGAAATTCATTACCATTATCTTGGCCACAAAATCCAAAATGAATTGATACAGATGTTAGCGAGTGAGATCAAGAGTACGATTGTGGCAAGAATCAAATAAGCGAAATATTTTTCAATTATTCTTGATTGTACTCCAGATGTTAGTCATGAAGAACAAATGTCTCTTGTGATAAGACGTGTAGATGTTTCAACTAGTCCGGTAAAGGTAGAAGAATTCTTTTTAGAATTTTTGAAAGTGGATGATACATCGGGGTTGGGACTTTTTAATGTACTTAGAGCGGCATTGCACACACTCCAGCTTGATATTGGTGATATAAGAGGGCAAGGATATGATAATGGCTCTAATATTAAAGGGAGACACAAAGGTGTACAAAAAAGAGTACTTGAAATAAATCCAAGAGCATTCTACACGCCATGTGGTTGTCATAGTCTTAATCTTGCCCTTTGTGATATGGCTACCTCTTGTTCCAAAGCTATCTATTTCTTTAGAGTGGTACAATGCATATATGTGTTGTTTTCTTCTTCTACAAAGAGGTGGAAAATTTTCAAAGACAATGTGGAAGGTCTCACACTTAAGCCATTATCACAAACTCGATGAGAAAGTCGCATTGAAAGTGTTAAAGCTATACGGTACCAAGCTCCACAAATTAGAGATGCTGTAATTCAGTTGGAAAAAGAAGCTGATGAGCCCAATACAAAGTGTGAAGCTGAATCCTTAGTTACATCTGAAATTGAGAACTTTGAGTTTTTGCTTGGCATGATTATTTGGCACAATCTGTTGTTTGCTGTTAATTCTGTTAGCAAGACATTTCAAGCTGAAGACATGCATATTGATGTTGCTATACATCAATTAAAAGGACTCATTACATTTCTTGAAAAGTATAGAGAAACTGGAAGGCATAATGTTCAGCAGTTTGTTGCCTCATTGTAGTTTCCCTTTGAAGTGCATCAGTAGCAGCTGCCTCATTCCTTAATACCTGCTGTTATCTCCTTTTCTCAGACCTCTGAAAAACTACTAATTCTTTGGACTGCTCCTTCTCTACTGCCTTGGCAACTACTTGATGAGCAAGGTCATCAATGAAATCAGAGAGATTGACTGTTACTTTTTTTCTTCTCTTGAGTGGGGTTTCTTGTTCCTTTTCTATAGGGATATGATGTGTTTTCGCTTCTTCAGGATCAAGCACAAGCTTTTTTTTTTTCTTTTGTTGTCGTTGCTGCTTGTCTTTAAGAATACTTAGTGCTTGATCCCTCTAAAGAGAGTCTACTGGTGAAGTCCCTGCATCAAATAAAAGCTATGAATAAAAGAGCTAAGCATTATAAAAGAAGGGAAAAGAAAGATAATGGGTGCATGCTTTTCTTCGAAGCAATCCTAATAACTCTAGGAGGAGGAAGAGAGGCAAAAGGAACATTCTCTGTGGTAGCAGGAGCAGAAGCTAGGATGACAGGAGCAGTAGAAGGAGTGATGAGTCCAGTCCCCTTAGGTTAGGCCTGAGAAGGCAAGTCTAGATCCACCAATAGATCTTGAGGGGGAATAGCTAAGTGTACATCCATATTTGCTGACCACCAGTTCTGGTACCTCTTCAGTGCAGTGCATTGTGGAATGAAAGAAGTGAACTGAAATTCGATTAACTCCTGAATTAATTTGGAGGTCGCCTCATTTAACCTGGATCTTTGCACCTTCAGCTCTCTAGTGGCAAGATTGGGGTTGGTTTGACTGCAGAGAGAAATAGGGATCCCTTGGGTAAGCCCAAATTGCCTGGCAAATTGAGTAGGGCAGTATGCTTTTGCTATGCACTTGTAAGCTCTAGAATTTCAAGTGCCAATAAAAAGCTCTCTGGGAGTTAAAATAGAAGCCCACATAGCCCTGTGCTGAGGCTGGGAACAGTTTCTATCAGCCAAGAAAGTTCTCAACCAGGTTGGGCCAATATTGGCTTCGAAGGGACAGAAGAAGGTGTGAGAAGAAGAAGAAGCTGGGAGTTGATCAAAAAAGTACAATAGAAGGCAAAAGTGGAAGGATAAGGTGAAACTCTGGCATATTTTATTCCATAAGAGGTAGGGTTTGATAGCAAAAATCTCAAACACCTAGAATGCAAAGTAGTAAAATAAGCAAAAAGCCAGAGCTGTAATATCCAGAGTGGCCCCCCTTGATTAGTATCTAAAGGTTTTTCACAAAATTGGGAGCATGCTCTATATACATGGCCCAAAACATATAGAGCTAAGGCTATTTTGTTCCTCTCCAAAGCTAGAGCCTTAGCAAGGGGAGCAAACTCAGACATAATCCTCTGAGAAGAAGTACAAAATAAGAATTTACAAAGCTAATACAAAAGAAATGAGAAGAACTTTCTGTCCGTCACAAGGCCTTCCTTTGGATTTTCAGACTGTGAAAAATCACTGAAGGAGGAGTTCAAAGGAGGGATGGAAAAGTGCACATTAAGATCGTGATAGTTAGGACCAAGAAAAGTGCCAATGGGGGATAAATCTAGAAGATGGCATATATCCAGAATGGTAGGGGCCATCATACCGCATCAAAATTGGAAAAAATTAAAAGAAGAATTCCAAAAACATAATGCGGCAAGTATAAGGAAAGGGTCTTCAGGAATAGAAAACCTGGCCAGTCAAAGAGCATCAAGGAGGCAGAGTTCCTGAAGGGCAAGTGTCCTAGTAGGGACAACTCGATCGTTCCATTCTTCCAATTCAAGTCCCATTGTGGGCCAGCAGCGGTAGGGTCGATTTAACCTCTAGTTTCCCCAGTCAAAGCCCCCCTCGTAGAGTAAGCAATGATCTTCCAGACGAGGGTATAAGGCAGGGAGCTAAGGAGGGGCCTCCTTGAAAATGAGTCCAAGTATATACTCTCCTTGAACATGACGGCGAGAAATAAGAATGCGTCCATCAACAACACACCGTTCACCAGCTTTGTACTTTTCGTATTCTTTGTTGATGAGTCTCCTTAAAGCTACAGAGGGACTGACACGCTCAACGGTTTACACTTTCAGAGAAACCATTACTGAAGGGGTGAAAGAGGAAGGTGAGTAAGAAGCGAAAGTTGCAAACAAATTCAAAAGGGAGAGAAAGGAATTTTTGGGCAAGTAAATAGGTGGAATACGAAACAAAGGGGTTTTTAAACCTTTTTGTCCAAAAGTTACCCGAACAAGTTGAGTGGGTCAGGTGGATCTAAAATTATTATATTATGATTTGGGTCCATGTGAAATTAAAACCCATATTTTAAAATATGGAAGGTCCCAAATTTAAAATGAAGAAAAGTTTCTGGAAGGAAACGTATGTTGAATATCTGGATTGGCTTCGAAAGCAAGTGTTTGGCTTCAAAATTAAGATTTGTCTTTAAAGCCAAACATCCAACATCCTGCAAGGGCTTCGAAAGCAGGAAGTTGAGCGCGAAGCACGTTTCATACCTAAGAGTACAAGAATGCTCAGGTGTTTGTTTGCTTCAAGGGGATTAAAGACTTGTTTTTAGGTTTCTTGTTGAAAATAAAATCTTTCGAAGTAAACTTTGAAATGCTCTACAGTTAGAATTTGTTTGTTTTAGACTTCAAAGTGGCAAAAAACCAATATTTGGTTAAGCAGTGAAAGTGTCACGACCCAAACCCGCCCCTAAAAGTTTGATCCATGACCGGCTTATACATAGGCCTCAAAACAAAATTTACGAATATTTATTCACATACGGGGCCTTAAGCGGAATCAAAACCAATATAAAGACAACGCCCATTGAGCTTGTGCATACATGATGACTTAATAAATTTAAGCATTTAAATACACTTCCATATTTACATATACAATCACAGAACTTATATAGATCTCACACACACACTTATATAAGACTCCATACATTACATAATTCCCAGTAATAAAAATTAAGGCCTCAACACGGAGACGTACCCCAGGTGGCTTGGCAGACAGGTAGATCTCAATATAATTCTAGTGTCAATCCCCAATGGCTCACTTACATAAACATACATAAAAACGGAGTGAGCAAGTCTTAGTGAATAATAGCAATGTAAGGAGGTTAGTTAAGGGAGTATAGTCTTAGAGAATGTAAATATACATTTCAAACCATACAGAGATCTTAATCATAATCATATTTTAGAACGGCCTCAGGCTCACATGTAATACAGAACGGCCTCAGGCTCAACATATTATACAGAACGGCCTCAGGCCCACATCTCAACAGCTGTCCACACATTGGAGGGTAGGTAGAACATCGACATGTACACTACCTCCCTTAGCCTTTGGCCATGAATCATAATCGATTCGAATCATATTAGGGTCAGTGAGACATCGACATGTCCTCACCTCCTTCAATCTTAGAATTTTCCACACTCCGTGACTTATAACTGAACGGCCTCGGGCCCATCACTAGCACAACAGAATGACCCCCGGTCCTTAAGGATATCATTGCCCAATAACGCACATAAATTTTCCAATTATTCACCATAAGGAAACATAGCTTACTTATGCATAACAGAATGCCATTGATAACTATTAACAGTAAATGTAACAGAACATTACACTACTATTATTCACAGTGATGGGCTTCCGATAGCGTTGGGACGATGTCCTTGTCTTGGCCTGCAAACACAATGCACATAGCATAATATGAGGATATAATCAATCTCTTTCTTGTTCTCTTCAATCAATAAACCATGGTGGTTTTAAACTCATTAGGCTTCAATAGGTCATAATCCGTGTCTCAGAAAAAATGAGGAATCAATAGGGAAATGGTTTAGACAAAGAAATGGTACAAAACCGGTAACAGAAAGTGAACAACTTTCACTATTTTGGGCATATCTATTTGTGTACTTATAATTTGGGAGAGAGACCACCACCATTGGAAACTAGACTTCTGGGGCTTGAATTTGGGCTCAAGAATCACCTAAAACGGAGTCCGGATACAAATGATATGCTTATTTGAAGTTGGCTGAACAGGGCTGTCCTGCATGTACGGGACCACGTGTTTTTTTAGCAGAACCTAGAAATGGATTGCCGCACGTACGGGAAGACCTGCCGCACGTGCGACTCTGGGTCAGTTTTGCTGTTCGAAAATGTTGTTTGCTCTAACACTTGTTCTTTTCATTTCTAAGCTTGGTTTCAACTCTAATCACTCAAAAACATGTAGAATTCCTTCCAAAACATAACAAACTAACATCATTCAAATAGAATTTCATTTCAATTACATCAATCTTGCTCAAAGTTAAAACTTTAAGTCTTATCTTTTCTATATATATTCAAACTTCCATAATCTTGTTATTCCATGAATCATCCTTAAGATTGAACTCAACTCAAGCAAATTTAAGGAGATCAAGGTTCAATTCCTTGAATTCAACCCAATCCATTCATAACACAACACACTTGTTCATTTACATATCAAACGTCCAAGTTAATCCTTGATTTCATGTAGTAGATGAATTATCTACAAAGATAATGGTTAGAGCCACATACCTTAACTCAAATCCTTGCTTTTCCCCTTAATTTCTTCAATTTTCCCAAGCTTCATGGTTGATCTTCTTCCTCTCTCTTCAATTCTCTTCAATAATCTTCAACCCCCATGATTGTTGAGCTTTTTCTTAAAGAATCTTGGTCTCTCCTTCTCTCTCTCTCTCTTTCAAGTTTTCTCTCCCTCTCCCTTAGATATTTTTGGCTCCAATATCATTAGTTCAATCACATCATATACATATATATGCTTATCACAAATAGGGATAGCCAAACGCACCCTTACGAATCGCACAAAATCAAATTTCAATTAAACTTTCCAGATGACTCTAAAAATTGTACTGATCATAAATATGTCCTTTGTTCTGGTTTTTGAAGCCTCTAAGGCCTTCAATTTACAGTGCAAAGTTAACCACCCAAACACGCCTTAACGAATCAGACGAAATAAATTTCCAATTATTTTTCCCACATAGCTCTAAAAATTCCCATTAACATATGCAAGTACTCAATTTTGATTTCTGAGCCTGTAAAGGTCGGCAATTTCAATTTTAAAGTCGTAACTCAATAGATAATGCTTCAATTCAAAAGATATAATCACATTAAGGCACATTAACCCATAGGTAAATAAAGATACTTCCTTATACACATTTTGGGGTCGTTACAGAAAGAACCCAAAGAGACTCACTCTTTAAAAATAAAACAGTGTAATTCTTAAGTGAAGTTTCCATACTTCAAAACACGTAGATTGTTTTTTCGAAGCAAATATAGTTAATTCGAAGTTGTTGATTGTGTTAACTATATGATTGGAATGAGAAGACTTAAGGCAAAGATTGTCAATTATACTCCATATGATTGGAGATATTCAAATTAGGTTTCAAGTATTCTATTGGAAATATTCAAATTAGGTTTCGAAGGACAAAATCGGTAAATTCAAAACTTTGATTTTGTTTGATTTGGGCGAATAGAATGGTCACAAGTATGCAATTGGAATATAAAACCAGACCATGCCAAATAAAGAAAAGAAAAACCTAGCTTTATTGATTTGAAAATAATTACATTAAAAAGCTTTCTTGGCTACAAATTCAATCTCATAAAAATAAGGAATAGAGAGAATAACAAAGTCATGAAATTTGCCCCAACAGTGGTCAATGAATTTATGTTTTTTATTCTATCCTCTGTCCTATCCAAGCTGGGTTATTGTAGCTGATGTGTTCTTATTTGATGGAAAAGTTGTTCAGCTTTCATTTCGAACTCCATTTCCTTCAATCCTTGTTCCATCTCATCCATATCTAGATCATCTCAATATGCAAAATCCTTATTCTTGAAGTTATTATATTTGTCAATGAGATTCTTTGCTCCGTACTGGGTTTGGATTCGATGGGTCGAGATTCTGTCCAAAGAATTAGTAGTAGCCAAAGAAATTTGGTGCCAATGGAGAAGGAGCAGGAGTTGATCCAAAAACATCTGAAGTTCTGCTTGAGCAATGGGGTTGAGGACATGATCCCGAGTCATAATGTCACAAGCCCATCGAAAGTTCTTAAGAGGAATATCATTCCCAAGAACAGTGAAGGGCAAGCGAGAAAAGGCTACAAGCAAAAGTTGAGCTTGGTATCGGTCAAATGTAGTGGGAAGATCTAGAGGTTGGTAGGAAAGAAGAAACTAATTCTCGAAGAGAGTAAGTTTCAGTTCCTCCATCTAGTGAGGATTCTGAGGAAGAGGAGGCGTAGAAGGGTCCATCCCAAAGGAAGAAGCAAACTGGGGGTTGTTCACACATCCAAGCCAGTCAGAAGAGCAAAATTTTGCTTTCTTGGCTAAGAATGACGGATTGTATCCTTGTGCTTCCTTTGGATGAGGAGTTGCTTGCATTATCTTCGTAGGCATTGAAAATGTGTACCATGCTACAAGTAAGTTGTCTTCTAAACTGCATCCGTGATCGATGGATACATAGGGGTAAACCACCGAGCTCCGAGCAAAAGGAGGGATAGACAGAGGATTAGCGAATTCGACAAATCGATGGTGAATTCGCTCTCTTAGTTTTGATTCATTAGGTTCTGACTAGCTTCCCCAGCCAATAGACCTACAGAAAGAAGGAGCAATTGTGTCCCATGCAGAGGTTGGTGGGGTAGAGGAAGAAGCAGTTGTGTCCCATGCAGAAGATGGAAAAAGAGTTTCCAAGATCCATTTTTGCAAATGCTTGATCCAAGGGTTCATAATTGGCAAACTTTGGGTCTAAAGGTTGGTATGCTGCGAAAGCTTCCATAACTTGCATAAATGGAGGCGGATAGGTGTATTCAATAAATGGATTGAGATTCTTTCGAGGCCTATAATCATCTTCCATAGACTCCTCGTATGCTCGATCAATGTAAGAAAAGGTTTGCTTGGCCATAAGGACTATATCAACCTTGTCGAATGCTTAAATAGTGGGAAATGTTCAGGGCATAGAAGAGAATTTAATGCAGTACAAACATTGCAATGATAGACGTCAATTGCAGTTTTAAGAAGATGTAAAGCCCATACACGTCCTAGGACGTGGGTAAAGTGCCTTGATCCACTAATATCACTAAGTCTTGGGTATATATTAGTACGGGGGTAATGTTGGCTGTATAATTTTTAAAAGCCAATAAAAAGCCACCAATAAAAGCCCTCTTCATTGAAGCTGAGAGAACTAAAACACAATCGTCTGATAATTGATTGACAATTAATCTTTTGCAAGGACTGATCGATCCTTGGTGGCACGCTTAAAATTACAATATTAACCTTCGAAAGCCAAAAAAAGCAAACACATACACTATGTATTGCATAGATTGTAAGTTGATCTTTCTACTGGCTTTCGAAGATGAGCCAGTTAGGTACTGCATTATTGGATACCTCCAATCTTGATCTTGTAAGTCATTATGATTGACTTCTAACACCACATTCTTTTTAGCTAAAGGTGGTATTAATTTTTAATATGTTGCTTGATTTATATTCATTTGAGTGTCATTCCTTCTTCTGAAATTCGAAACTTTCTTAGCTACATCATTAGCTTTGTTATTCATGAACCTTGGGATATAAATCACATTTGCTATCTGAAACTGAGAAAGCAAATGTAATGCAACAATATAATATGACAACATGCTTGCACTTTGACATATGAAAATCCCTTTCACTTGGTTGACCACCAATTGAGAATCTCCAAATATATCAACTGCATGAGCTTGTAATTCAATAAGCATTTCAAGTCCCATTATTAAAGCTTCATATTCAGCTTGATTATTGGAACAAATAATTTCATCAACTCTGAAACCATGTGTGGTTTCTACCCTTTGTGATGACTTAATCACCACACCAATTCCAGTCAGACCATTAACTTTTGATCCATCAAATCACATTTGTCATGGCTCAATATTAACCATACCAAGATCCATTATCTCTTAGCTTTCTGTCTGACATAGATGATCTGCCAAGAAATTAGCTAAAACTTGTTCTTTTACTACCTTTTAGAGGACATATTCTAGATGAAATTCTGATAAGGCTAGTATCCATTTGTCAATTCTTTCTCTCAACATAGGTCTAGATAACATATACTTAACTAAATCTGTGGTTGCAATTACCAAGACAACTATACACAAAAGATAGTATCTTAATTTTATTGCAGCAAAATACAATGCAAGGCACAACTTTTCTACAGTCGAATATTTACATTCACAAGAATTTAAAAACCTACTAAGGTAATAAACTGCTTGCTCCTTGCCTTTTTTCATTATCTTGGGCTAAGAAAACTCCCAATGAATCTTTTGTTGCAGTTATGTACAACTTCAAGGGCTTATCACTCTTCCAAGTGAACCAAGTGTTCCTCCATGGACTGGGATTTTACTACAATGTCATTAATGTAACACTCTAAATATCCTCCAATAAGATCATGAAAAATAGTGTTCATTGCCCTTTGATATGTAGTCCTAGCATTTTTCAGACTAAATGGCATTTTGACCCATTCGAAGGTGCCAATGTTTCTTGGACATTTGAATGCTGTCTGATGGACATCCTCCTCTGCAATGCAAATTTGGTTGTAACCAGAATGTCCATCCATCATAGACAAAATCTTGTGGCCTACTGAACTGTCCACCAATAAGTCTACTATAGGCATGGGGTACTTATTTTTTGGAGTTGCTAAGTTCAGGTTCTAAAATCAATGGATATCCTTATTTTACCATTCTTTTTAACTACAGGCACAATATTGGAAAGCCATTCAATATATCTGGTTATTCTAATAAAGCTTGCCTTAAGGAGCCTAAGAATTTCTTCCTTGACCTTTTGAACCACCTCAAGACTCATTCTTTTTGGTTTTTGCTTGTATGGCTTGAAATTAGGCTTCATAGAGAGCCTATGTTCCGCTAATGATCTGTCCAATCCAGGCAGCTTATTATAAGACCAAGCAAAGCAATCCTTATATTGTTTTAAGATAACTAATAACTGGCTCCTATCACAAGGACTTAACCAAGCACTAATATAAATGGGTTGTTGTGCAGAATTTCCCCCTAAATTACTTCCAATGGGTCTTGTACTTGAGTACTCACCAATGTTTTTCTTTTGATTTCTTTTTCCCTTGAAGCGACTTCTTGGTTTTGTTCTGCTCTCACTTTCTTTGGTTCAACATCTTTGCCTTCTTCCTCATAGACAAAGTCTGTCTACAAGGCTTCTTCCTCTTATATTTCTTAGACTTTTGTTTCAATGTCCAATGCACAATACTTATCAAGAATCAAAGGCCTAGCCTTTTGTTGTTCTTGATTACAACCAACCACCATGGCTTCTCTTCCTTGTTTTTGAACCTTCTGGACTATTTACTTAATGTCCAATATCGAAAACTTAACCAAAGCCAAGGGTTTGGCTTCTTGGGTTTCATCCTCTTGTCTACAACCAGGCATCATTATCATCTTTGATGACAAATTCTTCATCAGCACTCTCTTGCACTAAGTGCTTCAACTGAGCTACTTCTTCGTTAGCCGTCACTTCGACTGAACCATTAGGTTTTCTCAATATACTGAGTGGTGTCACTCCCTTAATATACAACTTGGCCTCTGCAAAGTCAGCATAAGCGATAAAGGGTTGAGGGTCTGCGTTGATCTCCTGTGTCTCTCCATTGCGTAAGGCCATCATTATCTTCTGATGTAGAGAGGAAGGCACACATTTGTTGGTGTGTATCCAATCCCTACCAAGTAAAGCATTATACTTGGCATTACTATCTATAACAAAGAATGTCGTCATGCAATGTCTAGTCCCCACACTCAAGTTGATGGGTAAAATACCCTGAGCCATTTGTTTATCCCCAGCGAAACTAGCAATGATTGTGCTGGTTGGGATTAATCTAGGGTTTCATTTTCCCAGTTTCTTCAAAGAGGACTTCGGAAGCAGGTTCACTGTTGCCCCATTATCCACCAACACCCTGTTCATTTGTATCCCATCAAAAAAAGCCTTAATATACAAGGACTTGACATGCTGTGTCATAGATGTTGTAGGATACTCAAAAGGATATGAGAGATTAATACTCACTTTATCACTCTCATCTTCAATTTCCATTGGCATGGCCACTTCAGACTCATCTTGAACCGTTAACCTGTGAATCTTCGCTAGAAATTGGAATGAGGTCAATCTCCTGACATTCTTAGTTTCTATCTCCAGCCTGGAACACCTGTGATAGTATATGTACCATGTTTATTGATACTGGAGGGAATGAGCCAAACTGAATTGGTGGCTGCACTTGTTACTTTTCCAAACTAACTTGCTCAATTACTTCGGAAGCATCTTCCATGCTGCACTGTAGTACTTCAGTACTAGTGACTTCTTTTGAATGTTCTACTTCTACTAGTTTTTTGGCCAAAAAGGTCTGTTCAGCCATGAAGGTTTCAAACATTTCATCTTCAGCCATTTCTTTACTTTGGCCTACTTGTACTTCTCCTTCTCCTTCTGTTTCAATGTCACTTTCCATCAAGGCCTTTTCAAGACCTGCTAAGGTGGATCTTTCCCTGGCTTTCAATTCAGTGTGAACCTTACCCAACTGCTCCCTGCTGACAACTCTTTTGTTATGAGGGCCTAATTTTGGACTTTCTTTTCCTTCTATCTGGCCTTTTGACTGGACCAATGAAGAACTTTCCTCACTTTCCTTCAGATCCTTCTGGTACTAAATATACCTCCGCTGGATCTTTCTCCTCTGGGATCTGGAGATTACAAGAACCATATTTGGTTTCTTTGTTTTTGGGTGTTTAAGCAATACCAAATTATTTGGAGCCACCAAGGGAGGATTAATCATTCTACCCTGGTCCCCAAAAACACTCCTCTGGGTAGGCATTTTCTTAGGCTTGTTCTGCATGACAAACCAATTTGGAACCCCAGGTACCCATGAACTCACTTGTTTAGTTGCTAAACTAGCTCTTTCTACCTTTGAGGCTAGCTTTGACGCTGCCTGTAGAGGCCACTGCTTAGCCCTGATCCCCTGTCTTGAGCCTAATTCAGGCCTTCGGTCAGGGTAGTTACCTTGCATCTTGTTTGAGGCTGATCTTGGAGGCCAATCTTTGGCTCTGATTCCATAACTTGAGCGCATTTTAAGCCTCCTCTCAGGATAATTGTCTTCCATCCTATAGTAGTTGGGTGGTCTGAACTCATGCAGAGGTCTCCTACTCTTGGGATATACCCTAGTGGCTGATGGTCCAACCAATGATGACTGTTGTCTAGGACCAGTTGGGTATGACCTTTTGTTGTAGGTACTAGTTGGTTTAGGACATTTCTGCACATCCTTATAATACTGTTTTCCATCAATTAAGAGACCTTTCAACTATTTGTAACTTAACCTACATTTGGGACACATCCTTTGCATGACAGCTGCCTCTAGAGAGTCATTATCCAGTGCCTCCTCACTAGAGTCTTCCTTTTGGTTCGCAAAGTTCTGTCCATTTGCTGGTGAATTTCTGATACCTTTTTTGGAGGCAGTTTAGCTGGCAACATACATCTACACATTAACTTCCTCCAATTCCTTCAAGGATAGATTTTGGAAGTCAGGTACACCAACATTGGCTATAGCTTCCATAATCTCTGGGAATGAGTTAGAGTCAATCCCTATAGCTTTCTCTGCTTTGCTTAGGAACTTTAAACTCCCCTTTTGAATCTGTTCTTGGATTCTGTCCCGAAAAACAATACAGTTTTTAGTTGAATGAGACCCAGAATTGTGCTATTTACAATACATTTTCCCTTTAAGTTTTTTTGGGGAATGAATTTTAACTCCCTTTGGTAACTTTAGGAAATTTTGCTGCAAGCAAATAATAAAAAATGTCATCTGTCTTTGATAAATCAAAAGAGTATTTTCTATGAAGGTTTTTCTTTTTAAACTACTGGTCTATTGTAGCGTCCTTATGAATTAATGCCTCATAGGTCATAGGCTCTTTTTCTACGATCTCTGTTGCATCAATTTCGTAATTAGGATTTCCCTATAATAGGTCTTATATGATGCATTACTTCGATCTTGTTCTTCCTCAAGTAATGATTCATATCTAGACACCTTATAGGTTAATTCCACTAAGTCTCGAAACTCAGTTGAGTTGAACTTCTTTCAAAGCCGAAACTGTAAACCATTTTGAGACAATCTCACAAATTCAGGCTCTGGTAGACACCTTATAGGTTAATTCTACTAAGTCTCGAACCTCAGTTGAGTCGAACTTCTTTCGAAGCCGAAACTCTAAACCATTTTGAGCCAATCTCACAAATTCAGGCTCTGGTAGAATGACACTACACTTGTTTCGTGCTCTTTTGAATCTGGCAATAAATTAAACAGCCTTCTCATCAGGCCTTTGACTTAACCTTGCCAAGTCTGCCATGGAAACTTCTGGCTCTGTTTGGAAGAATTGGGCATGAAATGCCTAATCTATTTGCTACCAAATTTGGATAGAGCTAGGTGTAAGGTTAATATACCATACAAAAGCTGCTCCAGTTAGAGAATTTGGAAAAGCTCTTAACTTCATGTAATCATTATTGGTAAATTCACTACATTAGGCTGTGAACCTAACAATGTGTTCTACTGTTGACTAGTTTCCATTCCTATAAAAAAGAGCAAAGTCTAGTATTCTAAACTCCCTTGGGTATTCATGCACCCTATCCACCCATTCTGGGTATGGCTTCCTATACACAGGAGTTTTAACCCCCCGAGCCATAAGTCCACACATTTCTCTGACAATATTAGTGATTTGGTCCCTAGGAACCATATTTTGTGCTTGTTGGGCTACCACTGGAGGAACAAACACAGGATTTGGTAGAAACCATTGTGCTTAAGGTCCTCTTGGTCCATAGGGAGGTATATTTAGGACTGGCTATCCCTGTGGTACTAGTTGCTGCTGAGGGTATGGTTGACCTCTCTAAGCTTGTCTTGTGAAAGGACCTGCGAAAGGGGCTACAATAGGAGAAACAAGTGTTGTTTCTCTCCCAGCCACAAGAAACCCTTCCAACCCCCTGGGTGTGAATTCGAACAGAGGATTAGTGAACCCCCTTGTGCCAGGTATGGCTTCGAACATGAGATTTGGAAACATTCTCATGCCATTTTCTTGTGTTGGCCCAGATCTACCAATTTGTATGGCTTCGCTGTTAGGTAATGAGGCATTTTGATGTACTATAGGCCTTGAAAGAGGCTCATACCATGACTGAGGTATAGGTGATGGTCTTTTATAATTTTGATTACTAGTCTAACCATTAGTACGTCCATTTCTTTGCATAGGCAACATCTCTAGCCAATCTTTGCTGAGGAACATTTGAATTTTTCTCCATATGCCTTGTGTTAGTTGGTTGATGGGAATTCATTCGATCTATAAAGGATATTGCTCATCTTTACATTGTTTTCATTAACTGCTGTCCTATGGCATCTACCAGGCCTCCCCATGGATTCATTGGCTGAGTAGATGGAACAATAGATGGTCCAATTCCATGGCCTCGTCCAATATTTTGCACATGTGGTGCATGTTTTGAATTACTGGTTTGTTCGACCATAGGTTCTGATGAGATAGGTGCTTCCATAGGATGTGTTATCACATTATCCTCGGGATCGGGTACTTCTACCTCTCCTTCCACACCTTCTTCTAGGCGTTCATTTTCTCCTTGTCTCCTACGTCTAGCCATTTCAATTTGTCCCACCAGGCGTGCCAAAAATATATGTTGGCTTTTTTGGCTTTCAAAGGTTAATATTGTAATTTTAAGCATGCCAGTAAGGATCGATCAGTCCTTACAGAAGATTAATTGCTAACTAATTATCAGACGATTATGTTTCAATTCTCTCAGCCTCAATGAAGAGGATTTTTATTGGTGGCTTGTTTAAGAGAATTTAGTAAATAACAATTAAGTGAAGAATAATTTCAGAATTTCATTAAGTAAAATGAAAAACTTACAATAATCTGACCCAACCTCATAGAGGTTTACAACAACAAATTATTTGAAACTACTCCTATGAATGAAATGCAATATAGAAATTTGAAGTACATAAATATAAAGAACTATAAAAACTGGAAAAAAAAAAAAACAAAGTAAATAAAACTGGTTTTTTTATCTGAGTTTGGATCCCTCATTCTGGGGCCTTCTTTGCTATTTATACTTCTCAATGATAACCGTTAAAGTAGACTTCTAACCGTCGAAATGTCCTCCCATGATTGCTGAACATGTTCTCTCACAATCAGTCCCACTACACCATCCTTGCAGTTAGGCTTCCCTTCTGATTATGAATTTGAACTTTGTGAGTAACCGTTAGGTCACATCACTTTATATCCTTTAATTGTTCCAGTGCTACGCAGATTCATTATTATTAATACGGGTTGACACGTGTCTGACTATGGTTGGCAACTTGTATTAACTTCCCAAATTGCCCTCTTCACGCCACGTGTTGAATTGTGATTGGCTTTTACAAATTATACAGCCAACAATATTTTAATTTTATAGGGTATAATAATTCAATTATAGTTAATTTTGAAAAACTTTTGAGGCAATAGTCTTAAAGTCTATTCTTCTAGGGTATCCCTACCAATCTATCTATTTGTTCATTATTTACATCACCTATTTGTTCACTTATATTTTTTAGTGTCATCTATCTGTTTACTTGTCATCCTCTTATATGTTCATGTGTCATTTATTAGTTTAAACATTTAGGGATATTTTTGGAATTAAAAAAAAGTAAAAAACATCGAAATGTATTCACTCTTTCAAAACAGTAGAAATGGGGATAGAGATATGACCATAGTCACTATGGTTATAATCGGCAAAATGCTATTGGGCCTGTTTTTGTGAAGTGTGTTCTAAGCTCAAAATTGACAATATATAAACATATTCTAAAACAACCATTATGAAATAATTAAATTTATTTTGCTAATTTATTTTTCCTTATAAATTGTAAGTACAAATTTTATCAAACACTCCCATACAGACTTATATAAGTTGCACAAAATAACCATTATCCCATAATTTAATCTAGGGGTACAACAATCTTCTTTGGTCCAAACTATTCCACAATATGGGGCACTTGTGGGCCTGTTCTGTTGACTAGACTTGCTTTCTTATAAGTTCTACTCATATTTTTTTTTTTCCTATTAATATACCCAAAATGTCATTTTCCTCTTCATTCCCACACTACAGGAAATTCGTTTTTTAGCGGCGTTTTGAAAACGCTGCAAAAATCCTGAAAAACGCCTTAATATCTTATAATGACGTGTAAAATTTTTGCCGCTGATAGGGCCGCCGCAATAGCTACCCAACGTTTAAAAAACGTCGCTAAAAATATTAGACAACGTTTCTTAAAACGCCGCAAAATCTTTGACGACCGTCTCACCCTCCGTCCCAAATTAACGTGTGACGTCACAATGACGTCATTTAGTGGCGTTTTTTCAAGAAACGCCACTGTTTTTTTATTTTTTTAATTTGTTCTGCGCCCTACAATGACGTCATTTTGTGGCGTTTTTTCAGAAAATGCACTTTTTTTTTTCTTTTTTTCTTTTTTTTTTTTGGGGAGGGGGGTGGGATTCTAAATTAGTGCAGTTGCAAGTATACCTAGAATGAATATGTTCTACACATTTTATTTTCTATCATTTTTTCCAGGTGTGTAGCATTTTAAAACCTGCAAATCAAGTAATGTTCTACATTTTAAAACTAGCAATTCATCAATCTCTTGATCTCTATGGGTTGTTCACCCCTTATTCAACATCAGTGATTATACCCAACAACAAAGTATATCTGGATCTCTGCAATTCAAGTCATGCCCCATAACAACACAATATCATTGACTCTAATATCCAAAACATGTAGTTCATTTCTAGCTAATTACAAACTATGCCCCATAACAACACAGTATCATTGACTCTATTATCCAAAACATGTAGTTCATTTCTAGCTAATTACAAACTAACTTGAAAAACAAAACAGTTGTGATTTACAAAAAAATGAAAAAGAGTATCGTCTGTGTTTCCTAAATCGCTCCGGACTTAGGGAGCAAGCAAATCATATCTTTGGTAAGAGCAGAAATTTTTAGATTCTGCGTCTCCCAATTCTGTTGTGCACTGTGCACTATATTCGTTACTTGCTATTAAGCCGAAAGCAATGAGCAACAAAAACATTTCTGCAAAATCTGATGTTTTGTAGCACAATGCTATTGTTTATCAACCTCTTGTAGTCTGAAAACTCCAAGTTAATTACATTTCTCACCAATTATATTGAAAATATCAGTGACAAAAGCACTCTCCACAAAGCATCTCTCACCATTCCACCTAAGGGAAAGCAAATAAATGCAGCAAAATATCAGGTGAACACCTTCCCAATGTTGAATATTTTAATATAAATTGATGATGATATAAATCCATATGCAATAGCCAAGTCAATCAAAGACTTAAAATGTTTATGACCATGCAAATCATAGAACTCAACTAACTAGACTGAACCTGAAGCCAATCAACAAATAAGTGAGAAGGAGAAAGCAATCCAACTAGAATGGTTTAGAATGAATCTGAGTTTGTCATATCTACTTCTTCTTCTTCTTCTTCTTCTTCTTTTCTTTCTTTGATATGTGAACCTGCATTTTATAAGAACAAATAGCATGAATAAAATGTCATATGAAAATTTCATAATTAACTATTTACTCACTTCCTCGGACGAACGATGGCAATTAAACGATGAGGTGTATGCATGGGATTGTTGTTGTGAATGCACATGTGTAGCAGCTGGTGCAACATGCCCACCCATGGCCTGTTGAGACTCCAATTGCTCTATTCGTGCTTGTTGAGCTTGGATTGTTCCTTGCATCTCCATTTGTACTTTCTGTTGATTAAGCATAGCATCCATCATCTCTTTCATTTGCATCTCCATTTGTGCTTTATATTGGTTAAGTTGCTCTTGGACTTGCATTTGGATGATACGAGTTTGTTCTTGCGATTGCCTATATCCGCCTCCAAAGACATCTGTCGAAGAAGGACCCAATCCATATGTTCGAACACGACCAAGTCGCTCAGGCCCTAGAACCTGTGTGATAATTTCTTCATCTGTTGCATTGGATTGCGCCCCAAGATCCTTCATTTGTGTCTACAATTGTTAATTAGTAATTAGCCACCAATAAAATTCAGCCTACGAGCAAGACATAATTAGTTAATTCTCACTTCCAATTTGCAGGCACTATTAAAGGTAACTCTCTATCAAATTTAACTATCTACTTTGTCTCTCTTCAAGTTTAGATTTCTACTTTATTCATCAGGTAGTTTCTACATCAAATCTGTTCATAGTCTCTATGATTCAACTCTCACTTGTGTGCCTATGTGGAAAGGTATATATAGTCTTCTACAGAATTGTGATATTTGCCCGATTGGTTTGGAGTAAGTGTAATTAGTAATTAGCCACCAATAAAATTCAGCCTACGAGCAAGACATAATTAGTTAATTCTCACTTCCAATTTGCAGGCACTGTTAAAGGTTATATATAATTGCTGACTACCCTATATATATGTTACTGACTACCTTATATATATGTTAGTAGTAGATTTATGTCTTTAATTCAATAAGAGTTCAAAATTACTTGGGTTGATATCATAAACATCTTGAAGCCAGTGCTCCACTTAGTCTCTAGAGTGAGCACTTGAAATCATATCTCAAACTAATCATAGCTGTCAATGTTCTACAAAATGCATTATTATAATTATGGTGCTACATACCATGACCTCAGCAACTTTATCATTACTTGGTTTGTTATCCTTCGAGTACCCAGCCATCCATACCTCTAAGCGAGTTGCAGGAACTCCATTCTTCTTATTAGTTTCCTATAATTACACTTAAAATTAAGTAACAAAATCAAAATATACAATTTCAATTTAAAATATAAAGGAGCCATATATCTCTACTCAAACAACTGAGAATAGTTTTCTGCCAGTTATGTGATTTAATGTCTTCTTCTTCCAAATTTCTTTGGTTTTTGTACTTTTTTCTATTACATATGAACACAAACATAAGATAATTTATTAATTTAACAAACTCATCTTATGAGATTACGATAGAGATCAATAAACAATTTAAATGAGACCTGTGCCTTTCGAGTGCCCCAATAATAGACTAAGCTTCGCCATTGATGCTCATGTACTCTTTCGGGTCGATGAGTTAACCTATCAACATCGTTGTCGAATGGCGTATACCCCATTTGTTTAACTCTAGCCTTCCACTCTCTCCATTTTTTTCCAACAAATGCCAAAACAAATTTCTTCATTGACTCATCGGCATCTGTATTGACCTGCAAATAATTGGCAACTTTGTCACTATTGCATATACACAGTAGCAAGTCGACAGTAGTAGCTAACAGACCAGTATACACACAGCAGCGCTTATCTGTAAGCATTTTAATGCTTGTGCACAAACACACAAATAATGCACGTATATCACCCTAAATGATAACATCAATATCATTAAAAGTGATTTCAACAAAAAAAACCCAACTCATTATCATCCCTAATGGTGAATATATTTATTAGTTCTGGCACCAATGATTAGTTCTAAAAAAACCTGCCCATGAACTCTCAACCACAGATCTTGCTTTAAAAATTTTATAGCACAAGTAGTCCACTCCGACATTAAAAAATACAAGTATGAAGCTCAATTCATCAAGCAATAGCAATAAATTACAAAGGTAACAACTTTCTCCTGGATCTATAATAGATTTCACATTATCAATCAAAAACAAATTTCCTGGATCTATAATTAGTTAATTCTCACTTCCAATTTGCAATTTGATCTCTGCAAGGCCAAGCAGGTAAGCTTTCCAAAAAATCAAAGCTTAAAATTGATCAACTATAAAATATGAAACAGATAAAATAAATAATAACAAATTAAGATTAAAATTGATATGTAAAATGAAATAATTCTTTTACCTTTACTTCTCTCCAAATTCTCTCTTTGTTTTCCTTCGGTACATGGCTCCAAGTTCTATAAGTGAGGGGCATAAGGTTCCCAACTCGAGCTAAAACACCCAAACGAGAAGCCAAGGGTGTATACCTGTCAACCACTTGGTTCAACTCATTAGGCACAATATGTAAAATGCCACCACTTGGGTTCCAATCACTACCATGCATGAGTGTTGGGCCTCTCGAACTATGACCTACTCATCCAAATATCAATATCAAGTTAGAAGATACTAGAAAGAATGATAAAAATTGATAAGATACTTGCGTTCCAGTCACAAAACTGTCAAAGAAATTAATGTAATTGTCAACAAAACATCACATCATCGATAAATTATTCATTGTCGTCGTGAGAGGGTGACATTCAAGTGGGTTTGTCCATGTCAGGAAAGGTGTATTGGAGGTCTTAAATTAGAATTTTTCATCATAATTATTCACAAAGCAGAACTTCATGTTCTTCAGAGAGCCATAATAACCTTCAATAAATTTTTCTAGGAAACTAATACAAGAATGGAGGGATCAAGAGCAAGGCAATAAAATCACAAATGTGTTCTACAACTATTTCATAACAAAAATTGGGCAGTCAATGAATGAAACATTTACATACAATGATCATCCATAGTAATATTGATCTCCTAATGTGTTCTATATACTGCTCTGCTCAACATTCACTGCTATATTTTCTGTTTTCCTAGAAATATTTATTCTAATCACTATGGTAGATTTGTTTGGTATCATGCTGTAACTGGTACCAAGGGTGGAACTAGGATTTTATCCTAGGGGTGCTGCCACAGTGAAGGTAAAAGGAGAGACTATGATTAACCCTGATCTGCGGTGATGACAGGTTTCTTCGAGCTTTAATTTGAGAGAGAGAGAGAGAGAGAGAGATCTAGTTCAGAACTGGCTAGTATGTGACATTGAATTTGAATCAAATAAAGATTATATACTATACCTAGTTTTTGTGTTTTAATCAAGGCTAGGGGGGGCATGCCTTCAGTTCTGTTCTATTCAACCATTTAAAAAAAGAATCTCAGCTTCTTGTTTGTGTCTTGGTTTTGCTTTAAAAAATGTACCAAGTGAAACTTTTACTGCCCTGCCTGATGGCTTCTAACAGTTGAAGCATTTTCATTTTCCAACCAACCAACCAGTCTGTCTGTATACTACATTGGCAAATCTTTCACAGCTCTAATTATTATTGGCTCCTGTATTTGCTAGGAAAAATAGCTTCAATGCAACATCAAGTAATAAAGTTTTAGATAAGGTTTCCACTTTGAACTCCCTTCAACTAGTGTTTGGTTGGCTAAATGTTTCTCCAATATTATTTTTCTATGCTTACTAGCTAAATGGGTAAGTGAAGCCACGCCATACAAAAGTAGCTTTCCTCCATACTAAAACCACATTAACTTTGAATGAAGATCAACTAGAGGGTAAAGTTCATGACAATAATCAATTTTGAAAAAAATAATAATTAATAAATTCTATAATGGATTAGCTCAACCTCAACCATGGTTAAATAATTACCAGCATAGAACCTTTTTCATTTTTCTTATCCATTTATATGGTATATAACATCAACAAAAAAAAAAAATTAAACAATAACGATTAAACCTTTTTCCTACCAATTATCCTAATGCCGATAATATAGAAACAAATCTATTAAAGCAAAAGTAGCATAATGACATGACATGACAATAGCTGTTTTGCATGAGAAACCAAAACGTCTAGACAGGCATTATAGAGTCGAAACATAAGAAACAGTTAGCAGGATTCTAAAAGCATACTTACAAATCCAAGCCAAATGTAACATAGTATTTGATCAAGTCATGCCATCAGAGCCAACAACAGTTCTTGATAATTAAGTGCAATAAAGAAAGTAGAGATGGAAGGAAACAGACAATTCTAAACTTGTCCTTGAAGGTTGAATATCACCAATAAAAGTCATGGGAGTTCAGCCAGGTCCCTAGAGGGTTGATCAAAGTTTCTAAAACTAACTTGAAACTGAGAATGATGTAACTTGAAACTTAAATGATATGGTGCACATAAATAGTAATAGCAGTTGATCAAGATGCAAAATAAATAACAGAAAACACAAATAAAAAAAATTAAGTCGTGCAATACAATCTCCAAAATTGTTCTAACGGCTAAAAACTTATGCCTAAATGAACTTCTTAAGGTTCTTCAACCACATCATGTATTCTCTGCTGTCTTTGTTGATCATGTACTCATGCAAGAAATTGGTTGTGCTGGGCTTGATTCCCCTAATCTCTAGATACTTGTGGAAAGATTATTTACTATACCTAGTTTTTATCTCATCGGACAACACAGTATTTTCAATAGCTAGAAGTTCTTCAACCTATTTTTAAAAAGTCAACAAAATTAAACATCAACTAACAGAGAATTAAAAATTGAAAACATGAGAATTGAAAATTAGAAACATGTAAGTTATTAGTACTTACATGAGAATTAAACCATCTGGGAAACTCATCATTGTGACGGCGATCCACATCAAAATCTTTGAGACGACGATGTGACCACTTAATAAAATCACGATGTTCTCTATACATTTAAAGTACTTATAAAATGCAAGATACTTATTAATGGTATCAATAAAATTTTGGAGCAAAGATTGTATCTTACTCTCGATATGGGACAACCGCAGCAGTGTTAAATAACACATACCAATGAGCTTGTACCCATGACGTGTTATCAAGCGCAAACTGTAGACGCGCTCGTACATCCCAGGAGGGAATCCCGTTTTGTTCATTTGGGCTCACTACAGTTCGGACTCTCAAATTGTCACGGTTCTTAATCTGATCTCACAGTGTGCGATGTGAGATTGATAAATCACCAAAGAGTCCAAATCCGGCAAATCGTTTTGAAAAACAGATTTTTAGAAAGAAGTGCCAAACATGGACTGCTTTGCCAGATACAGATTCGCCACCTAAATATTTTATTTTGGGGAAATTTAGGAAACCCTGACTCATTGCCTAAGGCCACATGTCCATCATCACCAAAGTTGCCTTGGCTCGGGAACTTGGGTACGATTAGGGAAGGTCAGCTATGAGCACCCCCGCTCGCCCGATCCGAAGATCGGCCTGTACTAAGCATGATATCGAGTTTTGAAAACATATGTATTCTTATTCTAGTTAATTAGCTAGAATTTACTATGTGATGCGCACAACACACAAGTATAGACTAGATCGCCTAATTTGGAACAAAGCATCGCATACCCGTTTTGTTTGAAAAATGGTTTAAGGTTTGCTACACTCGAGTAGGCTAAAACACGGATTTCAATGAATTGATCCAATTCAAGTAATCCAACCTTCACTCACAGGCATTCAAGCAGTTATATCACATAAGCAATTAGCCTCATGGCAAGCATGTTGTCATGTTAACATTCACACTCATGCGAGATGCTAAAGCATAAACACTTACAGTGTACTCCGAGCCAAAATAAGAAACTAGTTAGTAATCATGCATGATCCTAGTTCATGTTAAGATGGCTAATGTAACGCATGCAAAATGCAACTAAGATAGGCTCGGTTATCCTAAGAATGGCATATGAGGTGCAACAACTCGATACACGTATTCAACTTGGAATTTGAAATACTATGTAGTAAGTATGATGCACTGAGCCCGGTGTATGCATTACAGATGAATGATGCAAACACGCATAGCATAAGGATGCTAATTGAAACGTGCCCTAGAACTAACCATCATAAGCGGTTAAGTAAAAGGGAGAAAGAAATGGTGGTTGAAAGACATGCATCACACACACGCACGTTTATTACAAAATTGCCCTCTCTCGGAGGGTCCGAATGAATAGTACAAATTAATTAACTAACAAGCTAATTAAATATTACAAACCCTTAATTAATTAAACAAATTAATTAAATTACTGAAAGTAGTAAAACAGCCTCAGGAAGAGGGACGAATGCATGCACGCTCGGCCCCGGTCGGAAATCCACCGCCATGTCACATGTTGCCTCTGTTTACACTGCTCCGCACCTCTGAGGACTGCACAAGTCTCAAGGTTACTTCTGGACTACTCCCTGAGCACTGTGGGAGGTCACTAACCAAGGGGAAACACCACCGGCTATGGAGAACTGGCCATCGACCAAAAATTATACCACCGGCTGGGTTTTGAGAGTCGGTCGGCACTGAAAATTGTCGGTCGGCCATTTCTCCCTGCAGAAGACTGGTTTGCTGCAACAGAGGACAGACAAGACATGGCAATGCATTTTCAAAGCAATTTATGCACCACCACCCTCCTCAGCATGTTTGAGACTTAGAGGAGCATGGTTCTCGACCCTCAGGCCATAAATCACGCATTTCAATGCATGATGGCCCAAGAAGTCAAGTGTGCAACTTCAATATCAAATGAAATGCACACAAATCAAATAAGAGGCCTCCAACCCCTATCATAATTAATTCAAGAGGCAAGAGATGAATGCAATGATATGCAACCTAAACATGCAAACTAAGCATGCAACATGAACATGTGAACAAGCATGCAACTAATTCAAACATGTAACAAGCATGCGATAATATGCAACAACATACTAAGCATATGACAAGATGCAAGCTAACAAGCATGCAAAATGCAACTTAAGCATGCAAGCATGTAAGATGCAACACGGATAACATGTTAAGCAACCAAAACAAAAGGAAGAATGCATGCCAAATGCATCACAACTTAAACATGCAACAATATGCCACGGGCCAAGTATACAACAAGGTACATTTGAAGTAACATGCTACAACATGTCAATAAGCTTATGACCAAAACAATGCAACCATACATGGCATACAACAAAAGGGAAAATGGAGCAAGCATGCGACAACATGCAAGACATGCATGCGACAACATGGGAGGATGCTCTTAAACCAATATGGACAGCTCTCAAATAGGTCCAAATTAGCAGCCAAAATGCTAAGGGATAAGGGACAAAACCACATACAAACATGCATGCTAATGGCCCATCACTTTAAGCACAAAAGGGCAACCCTTAAGCACACTTAAAAGAGGATGAACATGGACAAATGGCATACATTGTAAGCTCTAAAACCATGTTAGAAATGGTGCCAAACCAACTAAACAAATCAAGCAAAGCATGCAACCAAACCCAAAACTCGAAACTAGCCAAAGGACTCAAACCAAGGCTACATGAAGCAAGCCCCAAAGGGCCAATAGGACCTAAAACAGTCCTAAGGCAAGTCCAAATGAGCCTAAAACATGCGAGGAAAGAGGCCAAAACATGCTAGGACACAACTCCCAAAACATGAGGCATGCAAAACCAACAAAGAGGTGTTACACTACACCTAAGACAACTAAACATGGCATGATTCAAGCAACAAAAATCAGAGATATGACATGTTAAAATGAGCCCAAAAACCCACTTAGATGGCATCTAAATGGTCTAAGCATGATGGCATACACAATGGCGCATTCATGAGGTATACAACACTAACTCTTTAAAGCATTAAAGGAGTTATGTATGCAAGCATTCAAGCATGCTATATGGACTGAAATGACACTATGAGTGATGTCAAACCACTGAAATGATACAAATAGAACATGGTAGAGGGACCAACACTCAAAGCATACAAGCTAGATTGCATGATAGCTATACAAAGCAAATCATGGATGACCCAAACGACCAAAATTAGACCTAAAGCATGCCAAAATATGCATAAAAGCTTCATGGAGTCAAGCCAAAGTCATGCTAGAAACAAAGCTCAAAGCACACAGCATATTGGGGGCAATTTCATGGAATTACAAGACAAGTATACAAAGCATGCATGGCATGTCTAAACCAACTTTGGACAGAGGTAAATCATGGCAAAATAACACCAAATACCTACTGAAATGAAGCTAAAGCAAGCTAGGCATACAAGCTACAACACAAGCTATTTGTGCAAGCATAAAAGACAACAAGGAGAGGGGATGACCCTCTCCTATTTAGGACCTCAAAACCACAGTCGTAGAGAGGTCATGCAAAGACCAAAACAATGGCCAAAAGGTATGGCCTAAAACAAGGCCTAACAAGGCCTTAGAGGGGGGAGACAACCCCAAACCTCAAAATGACCTTAAACAAAGTTCAAAAGCAAGTAAAAACAGAACTTTTCTCAGTTACACACTAAGCTTAAAAACGGATGCAAGATAGGTTAAAAGCTTGTGCAAAAATGAGGAATAAAAGGGTAAGTTTCTCACCCTTGTAGACTTTCTTCAAGAACAACACTCCAGCACTTTTTCTGAGTTCAAAACAACTCAAGAACTCCAAAACCAACTCCTTAGCACCTCAGCAACTCAAGGATGGTGTAACACTAGGTGTCTTAGTGCAAAAATGTGAACAAAAAACACTTTTGGTCACAAATACACACACAAATATATATATAGAGAGAGATATATCAACTCTAACCCTAAATTCCAGAACCTTTGAGAAGGGAGGAGGGCCTTCCCTCTTATAAAAATCCAATTTCTAAGGCTTCCAAGAGAAACTAAACAAGAGGCAAATCCCTTCATACACGTGTATGGAGGAGGGGGTGTAAAGTGGATGCCAGCTGTGACAGCTGGCATAAAAATATCTGCAAAAGCAGATGAACAGGGTTCGGCCAGCAAAAATGGCCGATTAACCAACAAATGTGGCTGGCCGACCAAAAATAATGTTGACCGGCCAAATATTTGGCCGGTGGCAATAAAATTGGGCCGGTGGCTTCAAGCCTTGGCCGGTGAGGTGTGGGGATGGCCAACAAGCCATTTCCTGCCCTCGGAAGCAAAAACACAAGTGTTTGGTCCATGACCAAGCACAAAACAGACAAGTTGAGAGGTCTTAAGGCAAGGCGCGTAGCCGAGACCTCCGAGAACTCAAAACGAACACGAGCATGGATGATCACCGAGTGTTCAAACGGTGACGTCCAAGTCTTGAGGACGGTCAAAACTGGGGTGTCTAAGCAAACCCTTTTCCTTTTCCTAAAGCATGACCTAGTAATATCCCAGGATTGTCGCTAACATCGTAATTCCTTATTGGTCGATTCAATTTTGACTCGACATCATCCAAGTACCTTGAGCAAAAGGTCATACACTCTTCAACTAAGTATCCCTCTGCAATTGAACCTTCTGGATGACTTTGATTATGCATATATGACTTAAGTGTTATAAGATACCTATAAACAAACAAATGCACACGACTTTCAATTATAAATAAACAAATGAATACACCTGTAAATTGGAGTAGAATTGCACACCTTTCTATAAAGTACATGCAGCGATCTTGCATTGGACCGGCAATCTTGGCCTCCTCTGCTAGGTGAATAGGCAAGTGCTCCATTATATCAAAAAATGATGGAGGAAAAATTCTCTCAAGATGGCAAAGTGTAAGAGCAATTTGGGATTGAAGACGATCTAACCCATCTGGCTCTAGAGTTTTGGAGAACAACTGCTGAAGAAATTGCTTAACTCAATCAATGGTTCAACAACTTTCTTCGGTAACAAATTTCTCACTGCTATTGGAAGTATTTGTTGCATCAATATATGGTTGTCATGACTTTTCAGTCCAGATATGCTATGTTGTTTGAGGTTAACACGACGAGAAATATTGGATGCATACCCATCTGGAACTTTGATATTCTTCAGGAGTGTACAAAACAAACCTCTCTCTCTATTGTTCATAGCGAAACATGCAGGCGGCAAATAATACTTGTTCCCAACCCCTTTTTTAGGATGTAATGCCTTTCGAATTCCCATATCTTGCAAGTCTCGACGAGCATTTAAATTATCTTTTCCTTTCCCATCAACATTTAATATCGTCCACAATACATTATCACACACGTTCTTCTCAATGTGCATTACATCAAGATTGTGGCGGATCAAATTATGCTCCCAATATGGAAGCTCAAAGAAAATACTCCTCTTCCTCCAATTATGATCCTCCTCGTTGTCCTCTTTTTCCTTTCCTTTCCTAGTTCTTTTTTGTCTGTTAGTTGGTTGATACTTAGGCCCTAGCTGTCGTAACACATTAGCCCCCGATAACCGAGTTGGACATGGTTCAAATTCAAAAGTTCCATCAAAAGACGCACCATCTTTTCGAAATTTGTGACTCGCATTCAACCAGCGGCGATGCCCCATGTAACAAATTTTTCTTCCATTTTTCAAATACTGATGTCAAGTACGCATTACAACAAGGACAAGCTAAAGCACCTTTCGTGCTCCATCCAGACAAATTTGCATATGCAAGAAAATCATTTATTGTCCACAATAAGACCGCGTGCAATTGGAACATTTGATTAGTTTCTGCATCGTACGTCTGAACACCATTTTCCCACAATTCATTCAGTTCATCCACTAACAAACGCAAGTAGACATCAATGTTATTGCCAGGTGAAGAAGGACCATCAATGAGTAATATCATCATCATATGAGGTTGCTTCATGCACAACCACGGTGGCAAATTATAAGGCATCACAATAACTGGCCAACTGTTGTGAGCAACATTCATTGCCTTGAATGGATTAAATCCATCCGCTGCTAAACCTAGTCTAACGTTGCGAGGCTCACTCACAAACTTGGGATACAAAGTATCAAAATTTTTCCAGACAGGAGAGTCAGCAGGATGTCTCATTTTGTCATCATTAATTCGGCCCTCTGCATGCCATCTCATTAATGAAGCAGTTTTGGATGACATGAACAATCTTTGAAGCCTTGGAATCAAAGGAAAGTATCTCACAATCTTTTGTAGAATTCCTTGTTACTTCTTTTTATAATCATTCTTCTCACCTTCAAACTGTTTGTATCTAGGCGTTTGACACACTATGCAATCATCCCTACTAGCTGTCTCCTTCCAATACAGTGAGCAATCTCTTGGGCATGCATGTACCTTGTGATAATCGAGGGTCAATTCCCTAAGGAGTGCCATCGTTGCGTAGAATGACTTTGGCAAAGTTTCACCTTTTGGGAATGCATCCTTCAAAAGTTTAAGCAACATCGTGAAAGACTTGTCGCTCCATCCACTAAGGCACTTGATATGCAATAATCGAACAACAAATAAGAGCGTTGGAAACTTGTGACACTCTGGATACAACTCTCTTTCGGCCTCCTTCAATAAACTGAAAAATCTTTCAGTTTTCTTATCCGGGCCTAGTTCGATATTAGAACTTCCTGTCTCATTACTAGCACGATGAACCAAGCTTGGTGGAGGAAGTCTGAACCCCTCATATATCATTTCATTGACTTCATCGCCATCATTCGAATCACTGACATTCTCATTCAATGGCACAAACACCAGTAAATCTTCCCCGTGAAAAATCCATCTAGTGTAGCTTGGAAGAAACCCATTGACCATTAAATGTTCCCCCAAAAGGTCTTTCTTTACTAGTTTGACATTCCGACACCGTTTACAAGGACATGTGACTTCAATTGATAGAGGATTATTTTGGCATGCAAGTTTAACAAATTCCTTAACCCCTTCTATATATTCTGGATGCTACCTATGCTGATTTATCCAACTTTTATCCGTCTGACTTCGTCTTACACTACAAATGTCACTGTCAAATCAACAAAGTTTAAAATTATGATTTCATTTTAATTATTCTTAACCTCAATTAAGTACCTTATAATGCATGCGACATGACACCATTCACCTCTAACTCTTCTCTAATAGTTTGGTTCATCCTACTTTCCCATTCAGGAATGCACAGTCTATATTGTAAAAAGTAGCTCATACCGCTCTATCCATCTTTAACGAAATTTCGGCAGCATCTCCCCATGGTTCTCCAAGTACACTACACAAACTGGGTGTATTGCTATACCTTGTCTAGTATGCACCCGGAGAACATGAGGAGCTACTACACGAAATCTCTACGAGATGGACTATATTTAAGTAGTAGAACTACTAATTACAACATAGACTTGTGCTCCTGAACTGTCCAAACTGGACAATCCAAGAAGAGCCTCATCAAAGATGCCTAGGTATCTCTGATGGAGATTCTTGGATGGGTCTACGGATATTTATGCATGCATGGATAATTACTTGCTAAATTAACAATTGTCATGATTTTTGCATCCCTGTGGTGCAACTTGAATCAACACTATCAAGCATACTAGAAGCATTTCTAGCATGAAGCATATTAATGAAGAAACTAAAAGTTTCTACAATGCTCTTGATAGATTATGATATAGAACTTCATCAAGATGACTAGGTATCTCTAATGAAGATTCTATAAGAACAACCAGATTATCCTGATTGATCACAAAGTAAAAAATTCCATGATTGTAATTGATAGCACATAACATTGGCAAGTACTAGATATTAGGTATGCTTCATTTAGTTTGTTCTTGTACTCACAAGTAAGCAACAAGTTCTCACTACTACATGAACACCCACACATACCAATATATCTTAGTAGTGTTCTATTTCATTTGTATAGCACTATTTTTGTGTCCCTATCAAAGCCCCAAAAGAAAACTGTGCAGACGAGGGTAGATTTCAAATTACTTAACAAAAAATTATGATAAACATTAGAAATTCAAAATCATAATGTTACACAAAAAATATAAGCACAAAAAATATAGACCAAGCACACTTGCCAAATAGATAATTAATTGCAAAAATCCAAATAATCTCATACATTGTCACTCTGAGATCATGAGACCATCTATAGTATAAGCTATCTAATCCCAAACTGTCTTGCAAATCAATTACCACCCCCTCTCAAAAGTAATGAAAACAAACAAATCTACAAAATCTTAAATTAGAGAGTTAATTGATTTGAAAAACAAAGAAAGTAATGAAAAACAAACAAAACTACCAAAGAATTAATTGCTTTGAAAAATGTACCTGAGATGAAGAGCAAGAGAGATCGATCTGATTCAACTATCTGTGAAAGCAATATATCAATTATCGTACCTCAACTAGAATATTTTGTAATACAAAAAATTAAATTAATTATGATCTAAAAAGCAGAATATTACTGGATAAGATGTAATAAAACACCAAAAAAAAAAAAAAACGAAACTCTTTTAAGCCAGTGTAATGGTAAACATAACAGCTGTAAATGACGAAAGAAAAAAAAAAAAAAAACTTTGTCATTGTACAATTCGATTCCATCAAATTTTCTACTTAAATTAATAGAGTTTGATTATATTTTGGCTTCACCTTGTCAACCATATATTAATTTGTTATCTTATTTGATACTGGTGATCTATTTAGTTGAATTATTGTACACATTTTGCTAATAAATTAGGTTATAAAGATTCTCTCCATTTCTATAAGGACTTGATTCTACCACACACAAATTAATCGCGGATTTGACAAAAATGTTCATCAGATATCATACTAATCTTTTAAAACATGGAGGTTAATTCCAAGTGAATTTCATTCAAGAACACTCATCATTCTCAATATACTTACCTGCAAAACTTTTTTCTAATTGACATGAGTTAGTAATAGACTATAGTATGGGCATTTCATTGATCATATGGTTGAGATCTATGTAATGATTATATAAAACCAGTGACTAATTCTGAAATGCGAAATTAGGTGGATTCGATATTCATAGAGTATCTTTATGTTCAATTATTAGATTACATGCATAAAACAAATATGACTACTAGCTGGTATTATAGTATCTTTATGTTCGCCGATCAAAAAAAAAAAAAAGTATCTTTATGTTCAATTATTAGATTACATGCATAAAACAAAGATGACTACCAGCTGGTATTACTCTCTTTTTTTCTTTTCTTTTCTAGTTCCTCAGTCAATGCCTTGAAATGGGTCATTTATAATTGTTGTACATAACATTATTATGCTTGTTAAAACATATGAATAGGGTCTTACTGTGATTATATGAGAGATTTGGAGACAAAAGACTTCAAAAATAGTGATATAACACGCTTGCTTACTCGTGTATGCCAAGTTCTTCCAAAAATAGTGAAATGCAACAAGAGAGAGATGGGTCAATTAGTACATAGAGCAACGTCAAGTTGTTGGAATTTTAAATGTTTGATACTTACATAAAGAAATAACATCAAGTAGCAGTTTCTTAGTCGCTCATAGAGACTTCTTCCTCACCTTTTCACTCGGGGGACTTAAAATCATTTTACACACTTTTGCTTAAGGGTGTTTTCTTCCTCACTCTCAGAGGCTTTTTTTCTTCTCTTCTCAACTCATGACACCTATTTATACATACACTGTGATTATTTGAGACTCGCTTAATAGTAAATGTCAAAAACCTAATTGAGTCATCTAGGTACTCATCAACACTTCACAACATATCTTCCATATACTTTTAAACTAGTTAACATTTTGAAAACTTCAAATTACTTTTTTCCAGCACAAGTGTCATCTCAAAGCTCTTCAAGGAAAGAAACTAGAAGCAATATTATGATGAGGACGACAATATGTCATATTCTAATGGTCATCATTTACTTTTTTCTGTTGTCGTCCATTAATATTAGAATAACATTACTCAATGCATTGATCTAAAAATTGATTTGTCCACTCATTCTTAGAATTCTTATGTAAATTAACTCTTCTATACATTTATGGATCAGTTTAAGAGATAATTGGTAAAAATCAAAAGGACCTCAATTCTAATGCATGCTTTATTAAGTGTCAACAATGCAAGATTCAGGACAAGAATGAAGCAACTCTTAGAGATGAATACTTACAAACCAGATTCAGGATAAGAATGAAGCAGCTCTTAGAGATGAATACTTACAAACCAGATTTGATCGATCTGGTTCAACGATCTAATCTGATCTAACCTGAAAATGAAAAACTTAGAGAGTAAATCAGCAGATTTGACAATGAGAAAGTAGACCAATAGAGATCGCACTGGTTCAAACTCGAACACCAATTAAGAGAATCAAAATTGTACCTGAGATATGAGCAACAAAGATCGATCTGGTTTGACAGATCGATGAAGAGCAACAGAGATCGAGAGTTCGACGAATATACAATGCAAAATCTGCAATCGAGCGAGAGAGAGAGAGAGAGAGAGAGTGTGTGTGTATGTCTTTGATCTGGTTCGATGAATATCAGTCGAGGGCTTTGGAAGAGAGAGAGAAAGAGAGAGGGAGAGAGACCGAGCTACGGAAGAGACGGAGAGTAAGTGAGAGACAGAAAGTGAGAGACGGAGTATGGACGGTGTCAATACATACACCCAATACGACGTCGTTCAATTGAGCTCTAAGACAATGTTTTGAAAACGTTGTCTTTCATCCATCTATAATGGCGTTTCCCAAAACGCCATAAAAGAAACGTTGTTGTAGGCCATTTTTCCTATAGTGCCAATTATCAATACTGCAATAAGTCCACCCGTCTTACAACAACCATGTCCAGGCCTTGGTTCTGATCACTGGCGACCATCTCCAACCATCATCACCGACCATCAACGAATTGCCAATCGCCATCTTCAACCTCCAGTAATATTTTTCTAGCTAGGATTTTTGACAATAATCTAACCATTTTTTCGAGTAAAATAACATCAGTTTCTACAACTACACTACTTCCACCACCTCATCAAGTTTGGTGGTGACAAGATAAAAGGAGGAAAGCAAGAGAAAGATAATAAATATGAGTGATATCACTACTACTCAATTTTTATAGACCACTTAATCAATTACTACCTCTCACTCTTACACTCACATTCACTCTTATTCATTCACAAAAACCCACCAATATACTTAAAAATACACACACATACACACACACACAAAAGAAGAAGAAGAAGAAGAAGAAGAAGAAGAAAAAAAAGTAACACTGATAAATTTATCACTATAAATTTATTCATTACTATTCAAATTTTATATATAATAGATGTTTAATTGGATTTTTACAAACAAATTGATGGTGAACCGTCAATATGTATACACACACATATATATTTAGAGAGAAAGACAGAGAGAGACTCGATCCCTTTGGTAAGAGCTTTGGTGACCATGTCATGATCAAATCAGCATTCAAAAATGGCCAGATTTGAAGTCACTAGTGAAGATTTGAGATTAAAATTGCTAGATCAGAAATTTGCTAGTTAAGGTAATAAATAAAGCAGATGATGGTGAAAAGTGTGCGGCGTTGACAGTGACGAAGAAATGTGGTGGTACGTAAATTGACGATGGCAGAGTATATATTGGCAACAATGGAGGTGATTGGTGAATAGTTGTGGCGGCCAAATGATGACGGGGGGTTGGCGACGAGTGGACAACATGGCAACGGTAGTGGTAGATAGTGGTAGTAGATGGTGCAAGTATGAAGCTTTCAAAAAATATGGTAGAGAAAGAGAGAAAGATGCTCTCCAGAAAAATGGTTGAGGGAGAAAAGAAGATAACTTTTTGGTGCATTCAAAAAGTCAATAAGACTTATAAGTATTTAAGTCTACTTACCAGGACTAGTTGGTAATTAACTCATAAAATATCCACAAATAATATGTCTCAATCTACATACAAAAACATAAAGTAAAATTTTTAGAAATTAAAACATTAAAATCAATGATATTCACCCATTTCAAACCTTTTTTACTCTTTTTTTTTCTTTTAAATTCTTTTTAACCTCCCACAAAGAAAATGTGAAATCCTAATAGTAAAATATGAATATTATTACTTAATTTTTTAAAAGGTGGATTAGAATGGAATTAACATGTCCAGGACTGCTAGTCCTAATTATTAATCGCGTTGGATTGTTTATCCTATTTTAAGTTTGGATTAGTTTAGAATTATAAGATGCGATTGACAAAATCTTATCAATTTTACAATTTAACTAATTCAGTTTGAATTTCTCATTAGTCCCTCATTTTATATTCCATCCCCTCTTGAGATTTAGTAGTCCTCCATATTCGGAATACTATGTCTTGATGGACTATTAATTCGGATCTTAATTTCCTTTACCAAACATCGAATTATGCATTCTGTGAGATTATTAATCCTAATGGCATGTCCGTCCAACCACACCTTGCCTTAAAGTTTTCGAGCATTGAATGACCTAATTTTTAAAATGGATCTCTGTAATATAATAAGATAGGGCATGTTTGGTTATCATATTAGATTGGATATAAATTATTGATAAAATTATGAAGAACAAATTATCCCATGAGAATGGATGAAATAAATGATTAAATATGTGATGGGAGATAGGATTAGTGTTAATAAATTATACCAATAAATAAAGGATTAGATAGATGGAGTGGAAATTATTTATATTTAGGCTTCGTTTGGCAAGTGATTTTTTTAGTTAAAAAGTCAAAATATCACTAAAAAAATCAAAAAAATCAACTACTCATATCAAAAAGTCAAAGATTCTGTTTTCTCTCTACTTTTTGCATGTCATTTCGTAAATAGTTAAAAAATCATTCCAAATATTTTAATTTTTTTTACATTATTTTTTAACCAAAAAATTAAAAAATTACTAAAAAAATTTATTTCCAAACAAGATGTTAGTGTAGGTAAAATGGTTTGGGATAATAGTACGTAATGCTTTTTCTATCGTTAGATGAATGAAGCAATAATTGACAGTGCGACGCCAGCGACGCGATTATCTCTTAATTGACTCTATTTCAAATTTTTGATCGTTCCAAATAAATAAATAAAAACTTTAGCTGGGGCACTTCTATATAAGGATGGCAATGGAAGTTAATGGAGTGAATATTAATTTCTCATCTCTATTTTTCTATAATTATTTTCTCTATTCCCCATTCCCTATTCTCTATGGGTACTACCCTTTCCATCTCCTAATAGGTTTGGATTTTCCCCCACCTAACTTCGTGCTCTTTTTTTTTTTAAAGGTTCACAACCATTTTTTATTTTTTATTTTTTATTTTGGGAGGGGGAAAGATTCACAACCAAAGCTAAATATATATTCAATCTTATTTTATTTTATTTGAGTCAACAACAAAATTAAATACACATTAATTAATATTTTTACATTATTCTTGTCAAATTTTATGTATATTTAGAATTTTTTAAATTTATTTAGAAAAATTCTATTCCTACAAAAAAATTCTATCTTCTTTTTTAATTTTTTTAATTGTATGTATCTCCTTCTTCTTTTTGTTAATTGATTTTCGATAATCTGAAGGTGAATTGTTACTCTTGTTTCCTCCTCCTTCTTATTCTTCTTTTTTTTAAAAAATTTATTTGCATTTATAGAATGAATTTTTATGTTTCAATATTTCATGCAATTATTTTATTGGATTTCTCTCTGATTTGATGGTAACCTTAGATTGAATTTCTCAATTTTCATCTTAACTAATGATCACCTTAATTGAAATTTTGTACATTTTTGTCTTCAATTGCTATGTTTTGGTTATGATTAATTGCGTGTTTTTGATCAATAGTTGCGATCTTGTCGCCACTAGATTGTTGTCATCGCAAATCGTCGTTGCTGTAATGAGAGGATGAGAGAGAGCGAGAATTAGAACTCTAATTGTAAACAGAGTAATGAAAACTAGGAATGACAATGGATAAGCTACTCTGTGGGTATCTATGGAGACACAACTCAAATACATGGGTTTTTCTATTTTTTCTTGTCCGTTGGGTAGGTAAGTGATGTTCTTTAAATCTCCACTGGGGATAGACACCCACTAATTTCCCCATATATTTTTTTTAGGTACATCAGAAAATAATTTCTCCATATGTTTTCACTACTCTATTTACAATTAGATTTCTAATTCTCACTCTCTCTCATTCTCTCACTATAGCAACGACAATTTGCAATGGCCACAATCTAATGACGACAAGATTATGACTATCAATCAAAAAACGTGCAATTAATCATAATCAAAACATGAAAATTGAAGACAAAAATGTACAAAATTCAATTAAGGTGATCACTAGTTAAGATGAAAATTGAAAAATTCAATCTAAGGTTACCATCAAATTAGAGATAAATCCAATAAAACAATTGTAGGAGCTATTGAAACAAGAAAATTCATTCTATAAATGCAAATAAAAATTAAAAAAGAAAAGAAGAAGAAGATGAAAATGAGAGCAACAACTCATTTTCAAATTATTGAAGATCAATTAATAAAGAGAAGGAGATATATAAAATTAAAAAAAAATTAAAAAAGAAGATGGAATTTTTTTTGTAAGAATAGAATTTTTCTAAATAAATTTAAAAATTCTAAATATACATAAAATTTGACAAGAATAATGTGACAATGTTAATTGATGTGTATTTGATTTTGTTATTGAGCCAAATAAAATAAAATAAGAATAAATGTATATTTAGTTTTGGTTGTGAATCTTAAAAATAAATAAATAAATAAAGTCAAGTTAGGTTGGGAAAAATCCAAACCCATTAATTTCCCTATATATATATAGGGAAATTAGTGAGTACTCATCCCTGCTCCATCCCAAATAGGAATTTAAAGAATATTACTTACCTTACCCGATGGATAAAAAAAAAAAAAAAAAAATTCATGTATTTAGGTTGAATCTTCATAAATACTCATTGAATAAATTATCGAGACTTTTCCCAAACTAAGCCCTTTTTGCATGGTATTTCCCAAACTAGGTCACCTTTTGACGGATTTCCCAAACTAAGCTAAAGCGCTATTACAAATTGCGCTTTTACTGTTAGGAGGCCAAAATTTGATGAATAGTGAAATTGCTATTCAAAATCGCGATTTTAATTAAGAGAGCGCTGTTTCAAATCGCGCTTTTAACATAAAAAAATTTTGTGAAAAAAACGCTATTTAAAATCGCGCTTTCACTGTGTATATAATTTTTTTTTTTTTTTTTTTTTTAAAAAAAAAAAAAAAAAAAAAAAAAAAAAAAAAAAAAAAAAAAAAAAAAAAAAAAAAAAAAAAAAAAAAAAACAACACCGAGGAAGAAGATGAACTGCACACCAACTTATTTTATTCATGTCGGGGCTCACCCCGATCACCATTTTACACCAAAAAAAAAAAAAAAAAAACAAAAAATAGA
>NW_021025199.1:68864-86354 GCF_004153795.1 Camellia sinensis | reverse complement strand
CCAAACTTCAATTGTTCTTTCAAGTTTAATGCCCTACAACTCAACAAGATTATATTACCCATCTATTGTTCTTTCAAGTTCAATGCCCTTTTTCCATTGTTGATTATGAAAACTTACAGGGCACTTAATTGCACTTAATTGCATTTGTTGATTATGCCGTTTTTCCACATGTACTGAATCAAGTTTTTACTTCTCCTGATGGCACACTTGGGCTCCAACCAATTGAAGTTTCTTCCTAATTTTTAAGAAAGGAAAGGTGAACAAGGGTTGTTTTGTCTGACCTCCCATTTGATTTTTTAAGCTTTATATATATAATCTAACCCCCAGTTGATAGACTGGAAGAAATAGTATGAATTAGGCTTGATGATTATATTTTATGCTGTTTGATTATTGCATTGAAGTGCATGACTGGTTTGACTTTTATCTTGCAGTATTTACCATTATATAATTTTGAAACTTGAAAAACATTTTTGGCTTCTTTTGCTAAGTCCTCAAACCCAACATTTTTGGCTTCTTTTGCTTCGTTTGCTAAGTCCTCAAACCCAACTTCCCAAACATAGGCTATATAATTTGTATTAGATCTGCAGCTCTTTTCCAATAAGTTTGCCTTATTGTACTGAGTGCTTAATACATGCACTATTTTTGATCCATTATTTGTAGGTCTCCATGATGGATTAATGAAGAAATTAATTATTGTAAACAAAGGTAGTGCCATAGAATTTTAGTAATTCAGTGAAGGGGGAATTGCACTAATGATAGCTATTCATCATTATTTACACCGTGTCTTCAGGCACGGGCATACGCTAATATATATATATATATATGTAAAATTGTTTTCCCCTATGTGACTCATCGCTCTATCTTTCTCTACCGTCAGCTCACTCTCTCGCTCGGCTATGGATCTCTCTCTCTCTCTCTCTCTCGATCTCAGCTTTTGTTTAATATTGGAAGGGCATTAATTTATTCTCCAATTGATTTTCTCCGTCTCGTCTCTGGTGATTCAGGTATCTTTCTGTTATTTATGTTTCTCCTTTTCTTGACTGTTTTTCATTTAATTAGCCGAGTTTGAATTGTTTGTGTGTAATTTATGATTAATTCATGATTAGAGCTTTTATTTTCAGTTTTAAATGGCTTTGTGTATGGATTATTATACTATGTTGATTGCTTGAGGATGTAGATGTAGATGTAGATGTAGATGTAGATGGTGGCAGTGGCTTTTGCCTAAGTGGAAATACTGCTAGGAGTTATTCTTACAACTTTTCCTTTTACACAAGACACCTCTTTCAGCTTTCAGCGTTATACTTTCTTAATTAATACCATATATAAATATGTGGAGACTGGAGTGGAGAGACATCCTTTTACACACAGAGAAAGAGAAGGAATAGATCTATATTTCCTGGAACATGGATTGCTCAGGTGTGTGGAACGGGAAGGGGAAAGTAGTATCTCACATACTCTAAATTGTGATATGACAGGAGTAGGCTTCTTTACACTATAAGAATTTAAGGTACTTCAGCCTAGAGAAATTTTTTTATCTTTTAAACATCCAATAAAATGCAGTTTTTTTTTTTTAAAAAATAAAATAAAAATAAATAATCATATAGTAATACATTTCTATGAGCATGATAACCTATGTTTGACGTTTTGTCATTTCAAAATTTCACACACCTTATATTTTAATTATTTATTTTTTAAGCTCATAAGGGAATTATAAGGAAATATATTGGGAAAAACCTATGGGATCGCTTTGGATTGTTAAGTTTATAGTTTTGGAACGAAAGTGTGTCATGCTTTGGAACGTGAATTCCAAAATGTAATTCGCTAGGCTATCAATGTTTTCTAGTAACACTAGAATAGAACTGATGCAGGACAGTGCTGTAAGAGCTGTTCTGGGGCTGAAAGTGCTGAAATTTAAGAAAGAAAGAAAGGAGGAGAAGAAGATAGGTCTAGGAATCACTCCTAGAATCCCTTAGGCATCACACCTAGGGTTTGATTGCCCCACCCACTGCCTATGCCTTGATTTTTGTTTTTGTTTTTGGCATCCCCAATACATTAGTGCTATTAGTGGTCTTTTTTTTATTGGTATGAATCATTGTTGATTGAATTAATAGCATTACATGACTTTATATAGAATTAAGAGACTTCCTATACCAACTAGAACAAAAAAAGGAAACTATTATAATATCTTTGACTTCTAAAACTAATGTAAGATCAAATATGAAACATAAATAAAACCTAATTAAATAACTTGACCTACAAGATGATCCATGGGTGACCCGTGTAACCCATGTCTAGAAATTATGAAATTACCAAAATACCCGAAATAATAATAATAATAATAATAATAATAATAATAATAATAATAATAATAATAATAATAATAGAACATGACTCATAAGCCTAAGACATAACTATTCACGGTCCCAAATGAGTTGCTCATCATCCAATGCATGCCAAATCCAACTTGGGCTTAGAGGCATCTCTTCCTCATCTCCTGTAGGCTGCTGCCACTTGCCTCCATCAAGAACCCTAACCCTCAATTGTTACTCCTTTCAATTTGTGTTATCAATAGAATAGGAAAAATTATTATCTTAATCTTTCAGTTATATTATTTGTCAACAGTTCCTGTTGCACCGGAAAATTGATTTTTATCATGCCTAGTTTTAAAAATTATCAATTGTCTAGCTTTTGACTTAACATGCATTGTGAGAAGTTTAACAATTAAAATTAAATAAATAAACAAATAAAATTGTGACATTCTAATTTTTTATTGTCATATCATCAACAACTTGACAGTGCACTTTGACATGCTTCATCATCTCATGTAACTTGAAGTTTGCAATAATCATGGGTTGATATCACAAAAAGAATCCTGATGGCTTTAAGTGGTAAACTTCGTTTTTTTTATTTGAGCATTAACTAGATCATCACATGGCTGCATGAGCTGTAGCTTTGTACTGTCCCTTTGCATTCAACTTACACTTTTGTTTTGCTTTTTTATGGTTCATGTTACTAGGAGGGTTTAACGAGCCATTCGAGAGAGTTTTTTTTTTTTGTTTTTTGATTGGCACCGGGGTGTCTGGATCAAAGCCCTACCCGACCAATCCTCAGGGGTGCACAAGCCCTCGGCAAGGAGTTTCCCGAGCCATGCAAGAGAGTTTTGCACTCTCCAACATCTGTTTATGCAGAGTTGATGCTTATGCTGCTTGATGATTTCAACAAATCTTAGGGCTGATCTCTGAAACTTTCTTGGTAGCAACTCCTTTGATGCTTTGTAAACACCAAGGAGAAAGGACAAGAAGAAAGCTAGATGACTATAAGGAGAATGAAGAGAACTTGAATTTTAGTTCTGTATGAGAGAGCAGAATCTGGATCAGTGTGGCTTCAAATTAAGCTCGGTGAGCCAAATAGATTGGTTGGGGAAAGGAATATATGAGAGAGAGCTCTAACCCATCTGACTGGATCACTCCTCTTTCTAATTTGAACCTCTGACCAATATTATTTCTCGTCATAGTTTGACCCTCCCAAATAGCTAAATGTAACCTTACCTGTGGAAGTTGAACAAAAATAAAAATGGAAGTTGCAGAAAATTAAAAATAGAAGTTCATTAAAGAAACGAGTTAGGTGGCATTTGGAGGGAGAAGGCTTTTTATTTTGTCAATTTAAATTTTAAAATTTAGATTCGTTTTCGATCTATATCATTTGTTTATTTTCGTTAAGTAAGACTAATAGAAAAAGGTATTTTAGTCATTAAACTTAATAAAAAAAATAATATTTTAGATATGTTATATACATACATTAAGTTTAATGATTAAAATATCAATTTTTTCCCATTGATTTTACCTATTGAAAATAGGTAAAATTATAGTTTAAAAGATATGCAATTCTTGTTGAAAAGACTAATCTAGCAATTGCGTAAGGCGTTAAGTCCAATGAATATTTTTTTGTTGGTGAGAAGTCCACTCATTGTGAAATAGTTTGGTGAGAAGTCTTTTTGTTGTTTGGGAAGACATTTTATTTCTTATTTTATCCCTAATCTATATGTTGAATTTTTTTTAACTATATGTTCAAATATTTTTTTTTTATATGAAGAACATGCAAACATGCATGGATTCAAACCAAATTCAACCTTCAAAGCTTGTTCAAATGGACTCATTTCTTCAAGAACATGATGAATTCATGGAGTATGACCAAAAGATGGACATGCATGTGAGGAAACATGGACTTACAACCTCAAAACTTCAATATATGTACATGCATGCAACAATTAAGCTTCAATTCAACAACAATGAACCAACTCATGACTTAACTCTACAATTAAAACATGAATTGTGCAAGAATGGATTCTAAGACAACAACAAGAAGATGATGATGTCCTACCTTAGTCTTGTGCTCAAGGTCTAGGAGCTCAAAGTAGCAATCACACCTCAATTCTCAAACAATTCCAAGCAATTTTCAAGGTAGAACTCAATTTCTCTCCCTCTCCCTCTCTTGGTCGGTTAAGCACAAGAAAATGGCTGAGCAAAATGTTCTTCAAGTGTGTACATAAGGCTCAAGTGTGTGTATTGAGTGGGCCACTAAGGGTGGCAAAATGGTAATTAAGCTTAACTCTTTAATTAGCTTATTTAATCTAATTTAATCATACCTAATCAATTTTCAGATAATTATACCATAAAATCACATTAAATATGAGGGTCACGGAACATCAATCGGTTTCTAGTTCGGCCGCCGATAAGGCCTTCAATTAGCAGTTTAAACATATAAACATGAACAGATAATCATACTGTCAACAGATAAAATGCAATTAACTAACATGTACTCAGTCAATTCGTTTTTCCAATTTCAATCAGTCAGTTCAGTACTTTAATCAGTTCAATTATCAGTCAGTTATCAGTCATTATCAGTTCCGTTTAGCAGTAATCGGTGATTATCGGTAATCGATCAGTCATTAATCAGTAAACAGTATGAGGGTTGTTACAGCATGTTTTAGGTGTGGCAAAACGGGCCATCTGATAAAGGACTACTCACAAAGGAATCAACAGAATGGAAAGAATGCAACTACCAGCTCGGTAGCATCTACACTTGCTTCTAATACCAAATCAGTTGCAAAGCCTGCCAATAATCAAGACACCGCTAGACAAGGAAGAGTGTTTGGATTGGTTCTAGGTGACATGCAAAATGCTGCAACAGTGGTGTCAGGTACAGTTACTATTCATAGTCATTCTGCTTATGTGTTGTTTGATTCTGGTTCTACCCACTCTTTTGTGTCGAAAATATTTTCTCAACATCTAGATAGATCTGAAGAGTCATTATCATATGTACGGTGTGTGTGTCTTCACCTTTGAGGAATTTTACGGTTTGTACTTTTGTTTATCGTGCTTGTGAACTCTTAATTGGGGATGTCCGGGTATATGCTAACCTGCTACCTCTTGACATGACTTATTTTGACATTATTTTGGGGATGGACTGGTTAAGTGAGTATCAAGCGACTATTGATTGTACGACCAAGCAAATCAGTTTCCACCCTCCGGGGCAGTCAGGATTTACTTTTAAGGGGCATGTAGTGACTTGTCCACTGTATTTAATTTCCGCAGTGAAGGCATGTAAATTGTTACAAAAAGGGTTTCAGGGATATTTATGCAGTGTTTTGGGGGAGCAATCCGTGAATGGGAATATTGATATGATCCCAATTGTCCGTGAATTTCCAGATGTTTTTCCGGAAGAGTTACCAGGGGAGTTAGTAGACTGTGAAATTGAGTTCACAATTGAAGTGATACTGGGAATCCAACCCATTTCTAAGACTCCGTATAGGATGTCACCGGTTGAGATGAAAGAGCTAAAGGTTCAGTTACAAGACCTACTCAACAAAGGATTCATATGCCCGAGCGTTTCTCCTTGGGGTGCACCAGTTCTGTTTGTGAAAAAGAAAGATGGAATGCTTCGGTTATGTGTGGATTACAGGGAACTTAATAAGGTAACAATCAAGAATAAGTACCCGTTGCCTCACATCGATGATTTATTTGACCAGTTACAAGGGGTACAAATCTTTTCAAAAATTGATTTAAGGTCCGGATACCATCAACTGAAGGTTAAGGCTGAGGATGTTGAGAAAACTGCTTTCCGAACCCGGTACAGTCATTATGAATTCTTTGTTATGCCCTTTGGAGTTACCAACGCGCCGGCAGCATTTATGGATTTAATGAACCGCGTTTTCAAGTCCTATCTGGATGAGTTTTTGGTGGTATTTATTGATGACATCCTCATCTATTCAAAAGATGTGGAAGCTCATGAAAAGCATCTCCGATTAACTCTTTAGACACTCCGAGATAAAAAAAACTGTATGCAAAGTTAAAGAAATGCGAATTTTGGCTACATGAAGTGGGATTCTTGGGGCATGTGATAACAAAGGAAGGTGTTTCTGTTGACCCACACAAGATTGAAGCAATCGTGAATTGGCCAACTCCTACTAATGTAACTAAGGTGCGTAGTTTCTTGGGATTAGCCGGGTACTACCGGAGGTTTGTAAAAGATTTCTCCAAAATTGCCATGCCACTTACCCAATTAACTCAAAAGGGGGTTGTGTTTGAATGGTCGAAACAGCGAGAATCTGCTTTCTAGGAATTGAAAACAAAGTTAACCACAACATCGGTTCTTGCTTTACCATATGGCACTGAAGGGTTTGTGATCTATAGTAAAAGAACTATCCGACACATGACCTTGAGCTAGCAGCGGTAGTTTTTGCTTTGAAGATATGGCGGCGCTATTTGTATGGTACTACTTGTGAAGTCTACACCGACCATAAGAGCCTCAAGTACCTCTTTACCCAAAAGGAGTTGAATATGTGACAGCGACGATGGTTGGAACTAATAAAGGACTATGACTTGCAGATCAACTATCATCCTGGTAAAGCCAATACAGTTGTAGACGCCCTCAGTCGAAAAGGTATGGGAAATTTAGCAAATTTGTTTATGGGGTGAAAAGAGATATTACATGACTTGGGAAGGGTAGATGTGGATATTGTGACATAGGAACGGGATGCCATGATAGCAACACTGACAGCCCAACCAACATTAATTGAGGAAATTAAACGACGGCAAATGGAGGATGACTCTTTGAAGAAGATCGGTGATGAATTAGTAACAAAACCAAGACCCGGATTCAATTTTGCAAATTCGATGCTCAAATTTCATAACCGACTTTGTGTTCCTAATATACCAGGGATTAAGAAGAATTTGATAGAAGAAGCGCATGCCTCAAGATTCTCAATACACCCCGGGAGTACCAAGATGTATCGAGATTTAAAGCAAAATTTCTGGTGGCCGAATATGATGAAAGAAATTGCAGAATTTGTTTCGAGATGTTTGCAATGTCAGCAAATAAAAATAGAACACCAGAGACCGGTTGGGTTACTTCAACCCCTTCCGATTCCAGAATGGAAGTGAGAACATCTGACTATGGATTTTGTTATAGGCTCGCCACAGACCCCTCGGGGTATGAACTCTATATGGGTCATTGTAGACCAGTTAACCAAATCAGCCCATTTCTTACCTGTGAAAACTCAGTATAATGCGAATAAACTTGCTATAATTTATATGAATGAAATTGTGAGGCTTCATGGTGTTCTAGTTTCAATTGTATCAGACAGGGATCCAAAATTTGTGTCGAGATTTTGGTAGAGTTTACAGGATGCAATGGGTACAGAGTTAAAGTTTAGCACGGCTTCAGACAGATAGGCAGTTCGAGACAACAATACAAACCTTAGAAGATATGCTACGCATGTGCGTATTGGATTTTCAGGGAAGTTGGGAAACCCACCTGCCGTTAGTGGAATTCGCGTACAATAACAGTTACCATTTGAGCATCGGAATGGCACCTTATGAAGCCTTATATGGAAGACCATGCCGCTCTCCCGTGTGTTGGGCAGAAGTCAGAGATAGATCATTGTTAGGGCCTGAAATTGTACAGTTAACGACTGAGAAGATTAAGATTATCCGGGAAAGGTTGGGAACTGCTCAAAGTAGACAAAAGAGCTTTGCGGATAACCGACGAAGAGATTTAGAATTTGATGTAGGTAATTATGTTTTTGTGAAAGTCACACCGATGAAGGGGCACCCAAGGTTCGGCAAAAGGGGTAAGTTAACACCCCGATATATGGGTCCATTCCAAATTCTAGAGAAAGTAGGTCCGATGGCTTACCGAGTTGCACTTCCTCCAAGTATGGGCCAAGTGCATAATGTATTTCATATGTCTATGCTTTGAGGTTACCTCCCAAATCCATCTCATGTCATAGATTACCATCAAATTGTGTTGGATGATAGGTTAATTTATGAAGAAAAACCAATCCAAATTTTGGATCGGCATGTAAGATAGTTACAGAATCGAGAAATCCCAATGATAAAAGTGAAATGGCAAGAACATTACGGAACTGAAGCTACGTGGGAGAAAGAAGAGGAAATGCAACATCAATATCCTGAATTGTTTCTATCGTAAGGTAAAACAAGTTCGAGGGACCAAACTTATTTAAGGGAGGGAGAATGTAATAACCCGACCCTTCTATATGCTTTCTGGTATATTTTCAGTCCCTTACTGTGCGCACTTACATGTTTAATGTGAAATTCCATGTGAAATTAAGTCTAATTGTGTGAATCATATGATTATAGATTATATCTATCACTTACGAGAAATATTTGTTACAACTGAGATGTTAATAACAGTAATTGAAAGCCTTAGAAGCTTGATAATCCGAAATTGACCTCATACATGTGATCAGCATGATTTTTAGTTTATAATATGCATTTTTGTGAAAATCTGATTCGGAATGATTAAACTGATTAAGTTTTGTCCTTTTGTGTCAACTCTTATATATATCTTCTCAACTTTAACTTGGTAAGTTGATCTACTAAACCTAAATATCCCTTGAGGGAGAGAGAGATGGAGAGTTGGAGAGGAAGAACAAAGAGGAGTGAGCATCAATAAGGAAGGAAGTTGGGAAATTGAGGAGAATTCTAGAGAGCTGAACTCAAGGTAAGTTCGATCCACTTTGTATGACCTCCCTTTTGGATTTGAGTAGGAATTTCTTAACCTTCATGCAAGTTAGGGGTGGTAATTGAGCTCGAGAGTATGTTAATTGATTAATGAAAAGGTGTTCTTATCTTAGGGTTGTTTTGAAGTCCATATAAACTATAAGGAGTGGAATTACATTTTTATTCTCTTATTCTTCCATGTTGACTTCATCCTTATATTTTGAAAGTTATATATAATTGAGTACCAAATAGTTAAACCTTGGAGGGATTGAGTAGTGTATGCAAATTTGAAGTTGATGTCAACCTAATTAAACTTGTGAATCTTGTTTATGGTGGTGTTGAGCCATTATGTTGCATTAATTTCCCCCTATTTTGTGCTTTACCATGTATTTGCCAAGTTGTGAAATTGCCTTGATTCAGACTGCACAAAACAGGGACAACGACCGCACGTGCGGGGGTCATGGCCGTACGTGCGAGAAGCACCACCGCATGTGCAGGGCTCATAGCTGCACGTGCGGAAAACAAGGGAACTCGAAGTTTGGATTCTAAAAAATATGCACGTGCGGGGTGCACGTGCGGCCCATCTTCCCGCACGTGCAGCTAAGGGCCTCTGTACGTGCGGCCCAAGGGGAAAAAATCTGTGAATTTCTTTTCTCCTGTTTGACCCTCTAGAATCGTTAAATTATGTGTTTGGGACTTTAAAAATATTCGTAATTTGAATGGAAGTAAAATGAATCGAATATTGATAAAAGGGGAAATGAACTAATGTACGAATTGTATTTGTGTAGAGGTTTCATCCCAGAAAGGATTATCACTCCGCCACAGCATTGTGAGTAATAGTACTGTAGTGATATGTTTCATTATCGTTAATGGTTATTATTAACGTTCCGTTATTTGTACGTTACCCATGTTGGTTTGTGATGAACAATTGGGAAATTTGTGTACATTGTTGAACTTTGATACCCTTATGGACCTGAGATTATTCTTCTTTGCTAAAAGATGGACCCGAGGCCGTTCGGTTATAAGCCACCGAGTGTGGATAAATCTGTAAAAGAGGAAGGTGAGGGCATGTCGATGTCTCCCCAACCGTAATTTGAATTAAATATGATGCTTGGCCTATGGCCAAGGGAAGTGGTGTGCATGTCGATGTACCACTTACTCTCTAAAGTTCTGACAGCTGTTCTGTTATGTGGGCCCAAGGCCATTCTGCATGATATGTTGGGCTTGAGCCCGTTCTACTTGATATTGGGCCTAAGGCCGTCCTGTATAAAGATTGGGCCCAAGGCCGTTATGGAAATGTTTACAGAATAAAATCAACCATGTGACCTATACACTTGTATACGTTATAATTCAAGTTTATTCATTTGAATTATCTACGTACTACTATTCACTGAGCCTTGCTCACTCTGTATTATGTCTGTCTCTATAGGTTCTTAGCCTGGAGGTCCATCCTAGTCCAGCCCTACGAGTTTTCCTTTTGTCAACCCCGCTGTATCCAAGAGGTTGGGTGAAGCCTAATCATTTCTGTGAAGTTCCTTTCATAAGTCAAGCATTGGCCGCCGGCCTTTTGTCAACTGTTATTAGTTGTATACATCCTTCTATACCGATGATTTTGTTGTACCCCAGTTGCGGGGATGGGATTATATATATATATGTATGTGTATAACTATCTCCTATAGGTCTGCTCATTTTGCGTTGGACTTTATGATGAATGTTTATGATCCTGGCATGTAGGCTTAAGCTCAATGGATGTTGTTTTAAGTTAATAATTGCTTCCGTTCAGGCCCCATAATGTATATTTGTTGAGTTTTGAGACCGTTATCGAGTTGGTCATGCCTAAACTTTTAGGGGCAAGTTTGGGGTGTAACATAAAGTATGGATGCAAAGCATGGATATTGTGTTAAACAAAATATACAGCATATGTACAGATAGGGAAAACAAGTAAAAGAATGTGATAGAAAAAAGCATGGCGGAATTTTTTTACAACAATTTGAAATATTATATATCCGAATAAAGGGAGAGGAGTAAAATAAATACAACAAATGATTCCTTACAAACACTCTCTAATTAAACAAAAAAAAAAATGCAGTAAAACAGTAACTTTAGGGGGCCTCGGAAACTGTCAGAGACGATTCTGCTCGACATTGGGAGGCATGCTGGCTTTTGTCCAGGAGCTGGTGGTTGGCCAACTAGAACATGAGTTGGTCGGTGACAAAACTTGCCGGTCGACTACTTTATTGGCTGACCATCCAATAAAGTGGTCGACCGGTCACTTAGGCTAGGCTAAAGACTCTGTTTTGTTCAAAACACTAGAAAACAAACAGAAAATATGCATGTGGCTCAACTCACCACTTACAGTTAGCTTACAACAGGTATATAATATGAAATTAAAGCAAGAAAATCAATTCAAGGAAATAAAATGCAAGAAATACAAGAAAATGACAGGTGTGAAAAATTCACTTTCCAAAGAAGGATTTGATTTACAAACTTTCTTTTGACCACCCTCAAGCTTATGGAAGTGTGTTCCTAATTCTCAATTCCAAAATTCGAAATTTTAGTTGGAATGGTGTTTTTTGGATGTTTAACAGAGTATGTGGAATGAGAGAGATACAACTGTGTTTTCCTCTCTTTTCAACTACACTCACTCTATCTTGGATTAAGGCTCTTGAATATGGCTATAATGGAATTTATGAGATGATTTTGGTGTCTTGAACATGATATAACATTGTATATCAGTTTATATATCTCTATGTTCTCTTTTCTCTGTCTTCTCTCCAACTCTCAATTCTATCTCAATTCAATTCTATTCTCCTACGTTCTGATCCTCTCTATCTCTATAAGTAATCAGAGAGGATTGCTAAATCAAGAAGGAAGGAAACAAGGGTGATGGGGGTGATATGGATGGATTGAAAATGTGGTCATCTTTAATGAATATGACAACCTCTCTTTTGACAAATGAGGCAAAAGGATGATAATAGAGGGGGCCTACATACACCTCGTGCATGAATATCACAAGAAATATCTAAAATGAGCATGGCTCACATGCTTTCATCAAGATTTCGCCGAAATTGCCCTGCTTTTGGGCAAAGTAGCCGGCTGGCCAATTTCTTGGCTGGTTGGCCAAAAGATGATCTACCAGGCCAAAAAACTAGCCTACTGACCACTTTCTTGGCTAGCTAGTCACTTAGCCTACCGGACAATTATTTAGCCGGGGCTGGTTACTTTATATGAAACAGGATTTTTTGACAGAAGTCTCTTATTTTCCTCCTATTTCCACACTATTCTTTGCTCAGTTTCTTGAGAAAATGTTTCATTTTGAAGTTTAAAAGTGAGCCTTGGAACACTACAAAATATTCAAAAAATAGTGCAGAAAGAAAGTTTCGAAAGAGAGTTTTGAACGGGATTTGAACACTTGGGTAAAACAATCGTAGGTTTGGAAATGAAACATAAATTCTATCTTTCTTACTAAGAATTATGCGAAAAACATATTCTGGTTTTCATCATCGGGTAATCAAAAGAAAACACTTAAGTCTTAGGGCCTGTCAAAATAGGATATCTACAGTAAGAAAATGTTGAGATGGTAGAGGAAGAGACGGGGTTCAAGAAAGGTCTCCCAATCAAGGGTTAAGAGAGATAGACAAGTGGTGTCAGAGGTGGTGACAAATCTACCACCGACTAGATCTAGTCTTTTTGTCTTCGGCAGCGACGACGACAGATGCTCTCTCTGTCTTCGTCGCCGGCGACAGATATGCGGAATCTGACTCAAATCTCGGACAAGTGGAGGAGCAGAGCAGAGTACAGAGCGAGAATCAATGTCAAAGGCTATGGATTTCGACTATCGCTTACATCGAAATCATGATCTTCATCGCTAGATTTGGGACCAACGTCGATGCCATGTTGATAGACTCGCATGAACCGTAGTTTCAAAAGAATTCCAAACAGTGACCTGCTAGAATGTCTAAAGTGAGAAAATGAGGTAGAGAGAGAGAAATAGTGGTGAAGAAATGACCACCAATAGATGAGAAGATAGAGGAAAGAGGGGGGTTTGATTATATGAGAGAAGACATGCGTGGATCATATATATAAAGGTAGTTTGGTCTTTTTGTGAGAGTTCGTCCTTATAGACATGATATTCCAGTTCTTGGACTATTGGGCAATGAAAATTCAGATTTAGATTTATGGACCGAGTACCCAAACAAAATAAAAACTGATAAAATGGAAAATTGCATCGTATCAAATCATGAAACTAAATAACTAAATAATTCTATAATATTTTATACTAAATTATTAATCAAATACTAATTTCAAAATATTAAAATAAAATATTTATTTTTTAAAATTCGGTATTCATCATTCTCTCATTCTCAGAAAACTCGCCGTTGAGTTTTCATTGCTTGAAATAATTTGAGAAGTCTGTACTTGTCTACATCAACCTTGTATTTGAGGTTAAATTAACTTCAAAGAAGAGTCTTCATCAAAGCACAAATTTGAACAGTTTGAACTCAAATTTGTAAAATCTGTTGGAAAATGGTTTTATATAGGCATAATTTTGAGCCCATTTTGGGTGGACCCCAAATATGCTTTTTGGTATACTTTAAGTCCCTTACTGTGCGCACTTACATGTTTAATGTGAAATTCCATGTGAAATTAAGTCTAATTGTGTGAATCATATGATTATAGATTATATCTGTCACGTATGAGAAATATCTGTTACAATTGAGATGTTAAAAATAGCAATTGAAAGCCTTAGAAGCTTGATAATCCGAAATTGACCTCATACATGTGATCAGCATGATTTTTAGTTTATAATATGCATTTTTGTGAAAATCTGATTCGGAATGATTAAACTGATTAAGTTTTGTCCTTTTGTGTCAACTCTTATATATATCTTCTCAACTTTAACTTGGTAAGTTGATCTACTAAACCTAAATATCTCTTGAGAGAGAGAGAGAAAGATAGAGAGAGTTGGAGAGGAAGAATAAAGAGGAGTGAGCATCAACAAGGAAGGAAGTTGGGAAATTGAGGAGAATTCTAGAGAGCTAAACTCAAGGTAAGTTCGATCCACGTTGTATGACCTCCCTCTTGGATTTGAGTAGGAATTTCTTAACCTTCATGCAAGTTAGGGGTGGTAATTGAGCTTGAGAGTATGTTAATTGATTGATGAAAAGGTGTTCTTATCTTAGGGTTGTTTTGAAGTACATATAAACTATAAGGAGTGGAATTACATTTTTATTCTCTTATTCTTCCATGTTGACTTCATCCTTATATTTTGAAAGTTATATATAATTGAGTACCAAATAGTTAAACCTTGGAGGGATTGAGTAGTGTATGCAAATTTGAAGTTGATATCAACCTAATTAAACTTGTGAATCTTGTTTATGGTGGTGTTGAGCTATTATGTTGCATTAATTTCCTCCATATTTTGTGCTTTACCATGTATTTACCAAGTTGTGAAATTGCCTTGATTCAGACTGCACAAAACAGGGACAACGACCGCACGTGCGGGGGTCATGGCCGCACGTGCGGGAAGCACCACCGCATGTGCGAGGCTCACAGCCGCACGTGCGGAAAACAAGGAAACTCAAAGTTGGATTCTGAAAAATATGCACGTGCGAGCGCATGTGCGGCCCATCTTCCCGCACGTGTGGCTAAGGGCATCCGCACGTGCGGCCCAAGGGGGAAAAATTTGTGAATTTCTTTTCTCCTGTTTGACCCACTAGAATCGTTAAATTATGTGTTTGGGACTTTAAAAATATTCGTAAATTTAATGGAAGTAAAATGAATCGAATATTGATAAAAGGGGAAATGAACTAATGTAGGAATTGTATTTGTGTGTAGGTTTCATCCCAGAAAGGATTATCACTCCACCACAGCACTGTGAGTAATAGTACTGTAGTGATATGTTTCATTATCGTTAATGGTTATTATTAACGTTCCGTTATTTGTACGTTACCTATGTTGGTTTGTAATGTACAATTGGGAAATTTGTGTACATTATTGAACTTTGATACCCTTATGGACCTGAGATTATTCTGCTTTGCTAAAAGATGGGCCCGAGGCCGTTCAGTTATAAGCCACCGAGTGTGGATAAATCTGTTAAAGAGGAAGGTAAGGGCATGTCAATGTCTCACCGACTGTAATTTGAATTAAATATGATGCTTGGCCTATGGCTGAGAGAAATGGTGTGCATGTCGATGTACCACTTACCTTCCAAAGTTCTGACAGTTGTTCTGTTATGTAGGCCCGAGGCCGTTTTGCATGATATGTTGGGCCTGAGGCCATTCTTCTTGATATTGGGCCTAAGGCCATCCTGTATAAAGATTGGGCCCAAGGCCGTTATGGAAATGTTTACAGAATAAAATCAACCATGTGACCTATACACTTGTATACGTTATAATTCAAGTTTATTCATTTGAATTCTCTACATACTATTATTCACTGAGCCTTGCTTACTCTGTATTATGTCTGTCTCTGTAGGTTCTCAGCCTGGAGGTCTATTCTAGTCCAGCCCTACGAGTTTTCCTTTTGTCAACCCCGCTGTATCCAAGCGGTTGGGTGAAGCCTAATCATTTCTGTGAAGTTACTTTCATAACTCAAGCATTGGCCGCCGGCTTTTTGTCAACTGTTATTAGTTATATACATCCTTCTATACTGATGTTTTTTGTTGTACCCCAGTTGCGGGGATGGGATTATATATATATGTATGTGTATTTATCTCCTATGGGTCTGCTCATTTTGCGTTGGACTTTATGATGAATGTTTATGATCCTGGCACGTAGACTTAAGCTCAATGAATGTTGTTTTAAGTTAATAATTGCTTCCGTTCAAGCCCCATAATGTATATTTGTTGAGTTTTGAGACCGTTATCGAGTTGGTCATGCCCAAACTTTTAGGGGCAAGTTTGGGGTGTGAAAAGTGATATCAGAGCACGAGTTGCCATCTCAAACATGAATTTATTGAGCCTTAGGATGTCTAGAAAAGACTTAGGCAGCATCCATGGCGTTCTTGGTGCATCTGAAATTATTGATAGCAACGTGAATTGTATATGTAATATCTACTAACAAGTGTTCCGTAATGGTTGTTGTCCATATCTAGTTGTATATCTCTTGTGCATATGGTGATGGATTGTTATGCAGAAATTGTGAGAATGAGGACGGATGATCCGGAGGACTCTACCTCCGCACGGTTTGACAGAATGGAAAGAATGATTATGGAAATGGCGGAGACCTTACGGCAACAACAACAACAACAACCATAGCCACAGCCGCCACCGCCACCAGTTTCGCTACCTGTGGTGCAAGATTATCATGCTGAGGACCGCACTATTACTCCTACAAAGGAATTTAAGAAGATGAAGCCGCCAACATTTAAAGAGGGAATTGATCCGATGAAAGCTGAGGCGTGGGTATTGGGTGTAGAGAAGCTATTTAAGGTATTCCCATGTACAGAAACTCTGAAAGTACAATTGGCTACCTTCACTCTAGAAGATAAAGCTCGTAGGTGCTGGATGCTTACAAGAACTGAACATCAAGGGTTGACCTAGACTCGATTTCTGGAACGCTTCTACGACAAGTATTTCCCGCATTGTATGGGAGATAAAAAGGTGACTGAGTTTGAAACTCTCAAACAAGGGAACAAGACTGCTGCGGAGTATGAAGCCCAATTTGCAGAATTAGCCCGGTTTGCACCTCACATGGTAGACACAGATTACACGAATGCGAGAAAGTTCGAAGGGGGATTACGGAATGCCATTCTTGATCGAATTAATGTGTCGAAGCTACCCACATATGTTGATGTGTTAGAGAGAGTTGTCATGGTGGAGGGAAATATTGCTGCTCAAAGTCGAATTTTCGAGTGGAAGGGAAATAGGCAGAATACTCAAATATAAAAAAGGTCAACTACTCCACCGAACAAGAAACAGAATTCAGGAACGTCTAGTGCTTCCACCCCCACTCGAGACTCAGCTCTTGTTTGTCCGGAATGTGGAAAGAAGCATCGTGGCATTTGTCACCGGGTGACTGGGGCATGTGTCACGACCCAAACCTGGCCCTATGGGTTTAGCACCGTAACCGGCCAGTAATCCGAGATTACCGAAGGCCTGCAGAACAGTAATACAGTAAACAGAGTACAGGGCCTGGCGGAAGCCAATACAGTAAATAAATAGTGTCCATTGAGCTGTGACAGTCTGTATGCCAAAAAGATTTTTCATGCATTCATACATATACAAACAGTACAGTCTATACAAAATTTACAGTCACACGGTACAGGGACCTAATCCCTTGATAACAGTACAGTAACACTCGGTCTATACAGAACAGTAAAACAGTACAGAAGGGGGAAAAACAAACAAACCCTAAGCCTTAACAGGTAGGCTCGGAACCTCGCAGTGAGGCACATAGGCTGGCTTGACAAAACTGGAGTCTAACCCACGCTCCTAGCTCCGATCTGGTGGCTGAGCACCTACATA
>NW_021025199.1:26427-66704 GCF_004153795.1 Camellia sinensis | reverse complement strand
AGCCCAGTGAGTAATACCAAAATAAAGAGGTTCATGAATGGTGTCCACCACATTATGTAAACATGACTTACAATTGCGAAATATATATCTTAAATTATTTCCATCATTTTATAACAAACACTTATCAAAATCTGTTCATATACAAATAGTCCGAAGGTGTATCAAATGGACCACAAGGGTCCAGCAATGGGTCGGGATCACATTTCAAAAAGGGACATCCATTCATTCATATAAAATAACATTTCATAAACATGAGTCATATGATAATTTACAAACATCCATATTCACACTTACGGAACGGCCTCGGGCCCAACATATTAACAGCTGTTCTGAACATCATAGGGTAGATGAAACATCGACATGTCTCCATCTCCCTCGGCCTTAGGGCCAGGTGCCCCATATCAGACATAACGGCCTCGAGCCCATCATACATAATATAAATGGAACAACCTCGGGTCCATTTCATACACCATAGAGTAAATGGAACATCGACATGTCTCCATCTCTCACATAGAACGGAACGGCCTTAGGCCCATGATTCATAAGCGATCCATAGCAAACATAATGGCCTCAGGCCCAATATATAGCAGAACGGCCTTAGGCCCACATTTATATAACAATTTAGTTCGTGAAATTCACTCATGTCAAATAAATACAATCTTCAGAAAATATAACAATTATGAATAGTTAAATAAATAAATAGAACATATCTTTATAGAGGTATTACTCACTGTGGTTTCCAGAAATGGTTGACCGGTCCTTGAATCTTGACCTGTAATCACAATACGCATGGCACAACATATCGAAACATAGAATTACTCTCTTGATCAAATTTAATTCTCTTAATCTTTTCTTAACCACATAAACCAATCCCTTACTTTGCTTCTTAACCAATTATTTATGTTGGTTCTAAACTCATTAGTCCTCAATGGGTCATAATCTGTGTCTAGGAAAATAGGAAGAAACGAAAGGAAACTGGGTTAGGAGAGGAAATAGCATGAAACGGTTAGAAAGAAAGTGAACAGCCTTCACTAATTTGAACATGTCTATTTTTTTCACTTAGAATTTGGATGTGAGACCACCACCATTGAAAACTGAACTTCTGGGGCTTGAATTTAGGCTCAATAATCACTTAAAACGAAGTTCGAATGAGGGAGATATACTTATTTGAAGTTACCTGGCATAAGCTAAAATAGGGCTGGCCGCACGTGCACCCACTTTGACCGCTCGTGCGGTAACTGGGCTGCTCAAGTGATGGCCTTGAAGCTCGAGTGGTGGTTTAAGAAGAATGCAATTCCTAGTTCTTGTTCATGTTTCGCTCATGCGGAGCCCGTGGCCGCTCGTGCAGTCTGGGCAAAATCAGACAGTCCAAAAATTCATCAAAGATTGAGTTTTCAAACCCAATTTCAAGCCTAGATCTCATGTAATCTTCCTTTAAAACATGATAACCCAACATATTTCTAGGGTAATTCAAGCTCAATTGCCTCAACTTGCTTTGATTGCAAAATCAAAATATTAACTTCCGTGAATTCAAAGTTTTCAGCATAAAGTTTCATTTTCATGTAAATTCATGGTTGGATTTCTTTACTCAACTAGTTCCATGTAAATCTAGAGTCCATCTCATGTTTATTTTTTCATATTAAACTCAAATCAAACAAACTCAAAAAGAAATAAGGTTCTATTAACTCCAGGAACCCATAACTCAAAACCCTAGCTTATTAAGTGTTTAAGCTTCAGATTTCCTCTTGATTTCATGCAATAGATGAAGTATCTACAAAGATTATAGTTGAATTCACATACATTAGCTCAAATCTTTGAATTTCCCCATTGAATCTCTTCAATCTCCAAGCCTTCCTTCTACAATTCTAGAACTCTCTTCTTTCTCTCCCTCCCTCTTGTTTCTATCTCTCCAGGAGATATTTTTTAGCCTAAACAACTAAGGCTGTCATATATACATACATAAGTTAAGCTAATTTGCTTAGGTTAGCTTAATCTAAGGTTTATGTTAAGTAAACTCAATTAATTCATTACGAATTATAAATTTGCCAAATTTCACTACAGGCTCTAAAAATCATGCTAAACACATATATGAAATCGGCTTTGGTTTATCGCACCTTTAAGGCTTTCAGTTTTTAGTTTAAAGCTATAAGTTCAACAGATTTTTCTACAATCAACAGATATAACTTCAAATCCTTATAATTCACATCCTTAGACATGCAATTCGACAACAACAACATAATTACCCTAATGACTAATCACAAGTCCCACAAAATTTATTTACCCTAATTTGAATTCCACTAGAGCCCAATTAATTATATTTAAATTTATCAGTCCGAATCAAATTTTCAATCAAACTCCCAAAAGGCTCCAAATATCAAATTAAGCTTATTTTCATCATCAATTGTGATTTCTCACATCATTAAGGCCCTCAATTTCAGGTCAAACTCAAGGTCTCTGATAATAAATTATATACTCAGATTAAATATCTCATAAATAAATTTAATTCGCAATAATCATAATTCTTACTCCTCATAATGTAATTAACTCTAATTCGGACCCAATTAATCAAATCTCAATTTTACAATTCGGAATCGAATATTTAATTAAACTCTCATATGGTCTGATACTCGAACTTATAATAATTTGACTCACTACTTATTCTTCCTTAAGCCAATAGGCTTTCAATTTCTAATTCCAAATAAATCTTCAATAGAATTGTATACAAATCACTCTCCATAATTTTCATAATTCCCATATCAAATTAGAATAGTAGGCAATTAAAATTCAAATCTCTGTCATTAATTAAATATAAAGTACTACACAATAGGGTTATTACAGCTTCCCTCTCTGTCGTTCTCACCAAAAATGCACCAAAATTGAGTTGCCAAAAATAACTCTGCAATGCTTCACTGTGCGCACGTATAAACCAAGTGTGCACAGGCAATAATCGTGCGCACATACAAACAATGTGCGCACTCACATCTAACGTTCGCATGCGCATTTTGCCTTCGTACACATGTCGTACATGCATGAACAAGTACGTGATCCTATGCTCTTTGCTTGCTTGTGGCACAAGTAAGCCCGAGTTGCATTATAATCAATGTTTTTGATTAAATAAGTCACTAATTTAGGAAAATACGATCAATTAGTGCACAATCGGGCGTTTTGGGGTTTAAGAGGTTGGATTTTTTTGCTAAAAATGGGTCCAAGGGTAAAATAGTCATTTTTACAAAAAGTTGATTTTTGGTCAAAATAGGTTTATATAGCAACTCTAAACAATCCTTTAAACATTCTAAAGATGAAGTAAGTACCATTTCATCATCGGGAGGCTTGCAAGCTCTCGAAGTCTTGGGGTCAATCAAAATGGGATGTCTACAGTTCTGAAAATAACACCCTCACTGCAGCTCTAAAACATTTAGAAACCTTCTAAGGCTTGAAGAACTCGAACACATTTAGAAACCTAAGCTTGAGGGAGGCTTGCAAGCAAAAAACTCAGTTTTTCATTTTATCTTTTGGCATGATTTCGGTTGATTCAAACCAGCGAGTATGCTCTCATATGTTATTAGTTTCAGTACCTCTCTTAGCCTATTTTCAATAGCTAATCATAGTTAGGGTGCTAATCCATCATTCCATCATGTAATTTGTCAGTTTCATTAGCTTTTATATCTATTCGTGCATATTCTCTTCATTTTATTAGAATAGCATGTTGTAGGCCTTATCTTGATCATATAATAAGCACGCATGGCCCGATTTGAATCATCATGTAGTTGGCTTATATTTTTGCTTCTATTTGATAGTTGTATTCGATGCATGTTCATCATTTAGTAGCCTCAAACTGGGCCTAGGATCATTCATGTATGTGTTAGTTGCATTTCAAGTCAAGTTTATTTTATGCTTGCGTGAAAGAAGCGGAAAGTGTTATCTGCTAAGTTCTCTCATCTTCTTTAGCATATGCTTACTCCTTGCATTGTCTCTAAATAATCCAAATCTATATGCTCTTTACGTGCAAAATTGTGTTTTTCGTATGTTTTTATGAATATTGTGCATTTTAGTTTATGTTTAAAGTCATGGGTTGTCAAAATCCACTTTTAGTGAAAATCATTTTTTATGAAAATATGACTTTATTCATTCAATCTAAAATGTATGATATTTACTTTTGCTTCAATCACACAATTTAGCCTAGTTAAGGGTTTTAGGGCTTAAAATGAATTTATATGAATAATTAACCACTAAAATTGTGAAATATAAAGTGAGTAGATGTGAGACCCCTAACTTTTGTAAACCCTATTAAGTCCTTGACTTTTGAGTTATTATAATAAAACTCTTTGTTCTTTGTTTATTCGCAAATTAACCCTAGATCCAAAGACGCATCACGAACGAACCCATGCGAATCCTAATCGACCCCGATAGCTTAATAATCATTTCTGCACTCTAATATTAATTATTTAACTATGAGGCCCCTGTCCCTTGTAGTTTTATTTAGACCCCTACTTTTGAATTATTTCAATAAAGACCCTAGATTCTTATTTGTTTTCAATTTTAGCTATAGAGTCAAAAACGCGCGCCAATAAAAAAACTCACAAATCCTGATTGAACCTGGGAACTCAAGGATCATTTCCAAAGCCTAATAATAATTAAATTAATTCCCTAACTATATTTGCCGCTCAAAACCCTAGGTTTCCAGTTCTCATTACAATTCGCCGTTTAATTCGAAATAAAGAAACTTTAACCAAATTGAATTCCCAAATCCTAATTTAATTAAACACTACACTTAAATAAATGTTCCAATTCATAAATTAAGGCCTTAACCCTCACATTTTACTTGAGTTACAAATTGACCCCAAATTAGTACCTTTATATATATATATATATATTGTACCATAATTCAATCTTTGTTTGTACACAAAATTTATATCAAAATGTACACATAACCTCTCCAAATCCAAGCACATGGCCGGCCACCCCCCCGGGCGCCTATAATTATTGGCACATTTGGAACAAAATCTCTAAAATCATGAAAAACAAATCATAACATTGGTACCAAATATATATATCTAATAGACTTGTGACTAGAATGGATTAAATTAGTCCTAAGCCTAATTAGATCATAATTAAACACATAATCAAGGTCCTAATCACCCCTCATTCCATTACTCTGAAACTAAATCAAAGAACTATTTAATTGAAGTGAAACCGAGGCCAAAATAGTTTTTTTATCACTTTTTTTTTTCTTCTCTATAAATACACCACTCCCCTCCTCATTTTTGAAGTACAAATGCACTCACACACACCATTTTTGTCTAAGGGAGAAAAAGAAAAGAAAGAGAGTGAACCTTGGTGGAGGAGAGGGGGGAAAAAAAAAGAAGGAAGAAATTGAGCAAACACTTGTAAGCCACATTACCATCTTTCCTTCTATTTTTCTTTTCAAATACATATTTTTAAAGGTTTCAAACATTATTTTCACAAGTGTTTAATGGTGTTCTTGTGTTAAAAATGAAAAGAGTTTAGTCTTGTTTCACCCTTGTGTTTTCTCTTTATAGATGCAAAACTATCTTTTTTTATACCTATCTCACATGAATTCCAAAGGCAAACCTTGAATCTAAAATTTTGAATTTATGATATATTATTTAACATGTTTTTATCACAATATAAGTGAAAAATTAGCCATGGTTACAACCGTTTCTTACTTTTTCTCTTGTTTCAAGTGTTGTACTCAAAAGACCAATATTTACAGCCCACTTGCAAAAATTCTAGAAAGATGCAAAAAAATCTTCTTACCCTCATTTTTACGTCAAAACCTTCCTTGTGTGTTAGCTTTTATGGAAAAAAAATTTATCAAAAAAGAGTGAGCAGTTTGAGAGAAAATCTGATTTTCGCAACAATCGACAAATCTGGACAGAGTTGGAGTCTTTCCTTAATAACTAAAAATCTAGAAAGGCTAGCCCACTTCCATCAATTGGCTTTGAAACTAGACAAAATTCTCTACAAACCCTCAAGAGGCCATGTTCGATAAAAATCTAAAAATGCTATTTTGATAGTTATCCTTACAGTAAATCAAATTTGGAAATTTGTAAATTTTAGTAGCTTCACACTCTTATTTGTTTAGATGTGCTTCTTATTGTTTGTTCAAGCTTTTTTTTGTATGACATCTATGTATGTTTTAGTTGTATCTCTTTATATTTTTGTCCTAAAATTTTTGTACTTGTGTAGTAAATGTTATTTCAATTGTTGTTCTAGCCTTAACATAATACACCTAATTTAACAAGAAACTTAAGGGTGGTATTCGATTTTCGATCACTAAGAAAAATTTTATGAGATAATGACATGTTGATTTCAAGTATTGATTGTTGGGAAACTGAAGCTTAGACTGGTCAAAGGCGAAACTGAAGCATTTAAAGACGTATGGCTACCCTAGGAGAATTAGAAACTAGTTTTGTAAAGGTGTTTTGAGATTGTAGGAAATTTATAACACAGTGGATAAATTGATTCGGGCATACCTTTTGTGTTAGAATCCAAAACGAAGAACCTTATGGGTAAATCACACACTTCACAACACGAACAAAAACACCCAGCAATGGAGTGATACTACAGTGTGATTGTCACCAACTCTAATCACAGTGCAAAGGCTTTATTGTTCTCTAATGGGAGAGAGTTAGAGAGAGAGAGAGAGAGAGAGTATAGGAAAAATGTTATAGGTTTGATTCACATAACGTATCTGATATATTATATATATCAAATATGTAACCTCCCATCCCTATCTCCTAATAGGATATGATAGATTAGATGGAGATAGTGGGTTATCCTAACAGGATAAATAGAAATTCAAATTACATGGGTAATTTGTATAGGTCATGGGTCATGTCCCATGGGTGCCCAAATCCGAATCCAATACCCGACCCAATTTCCAACATCTCCCACTAGCACATGAGTTGGCATGACAGTGCCACATCTCTATCTCAATCTTCCCAAATATTGAACAATCTCATACTAGGCAATGAACTGTGCAACCACGAAGATCATCTGCATGTGGAAGCTCTATACTAGAAACTCAAAATGAGCCAACATAGAGACATCAATCCTAAAAGAATAGAAATCGTGTCTCATGTACCTAGACCCATCTAGTTATATCAGTCCAAAACATCTTTAATCCCTCAAAGAGCATGTTTGACCCTCCTAGGTCCCGCATTATATTCACACTCAATCAACATCCCATACAGAGCGATGTGAGTTGTCGACAGTGAATATAAAGCAGAGATGTAGAACTAGATGATCTTCCTTTCACCCTCATATCATTTAACTTGGAATTGACAGCTTTTCCAGTAATGTCCCTTAAAGTTGAATCATACATAACCACAGGTAACATACCAAAGTAGCCGAACATCAACTCCTTATCTTATGACATAGTCAAAGGTCACAAAAGGCACAAAGTGAAGTCATTGAAAAAAATGACTTTTATGACTCACACGGTAAGGAAACAGGGATCCATTCTCTCACCTCGCTAACTGGTCGATAAGCACATGCAGTATGAATGTATGCTATAATGGAGTAACTCTTCCAAAGAGTGATGTTAAACTCATACACTGTACAAATCTTATTCTAGTCGCTCTTAAGTGCACAAGTCACTTCCTAGCGTCTAACTCGAATTCTCTATTTGTTTGCCTCTCAGGCATCAAATGAGATCTCGCATCTGGCTATTCATAACAGGCACATCATGAAAAAGTGGATACTCATATCCATGGTTGGTCTCTAACAAGACCTCATTTTGGCTCCAACCAAGGCGACATAGTTAGTGGATAATTTTAGCCTCTCTTTAAGCTCCAAATATAATAAGCCACTAGTGTCATCCTTACTCGCTACGTAGTGCTAAGGGTGATTGCTCATGTGAGTGAGCCAATCTTACCTGCTAACATCAAATTTATTTATTTTGTGTGTGCTAATTCACAAATCATGGCAAAAAGTAGTAAACATAAATGTGTAATCAAAACAAATATGAATACTTATGGCATAAATCCCCCAAAAAAATAAGAGTTCAACTAAATACACATATATCACGACCAACGTAGTCCTAAATCCCTAACATGAGTAAGATAAACATCTCTAGCAATGGGCTTAGTCAAAGGGTCCGCAACCATGCGACTCGTAGGGATGTGCTCCAGGATCACTTTTTTCTGCGCCATAATGTCTTTGATAAAGTTGAACCTTACATCAATGTGTTTGGTTCTCCCATGGTACTTAGGATCCTTAGCATAAGCAAGTGCAGCCAAGCTGTCACAATGGATAGTCACTAGGTCTAAAGTGTGAGTGACAACATCCAAATGCATAAGGAAACTCCTAAACCAAACGGCCTCCTGAACAGCAGATGAACAAGCCACAAACTCAGCCTCCATAGTCGATAAGGTGATACAGGATTGCCTCTTACTACTCCAAGAAATAGCACCATCGCTAAGCACGAAAGCATTTCCTGAAGTAGACTTACGCTCATCTAAGTCTCTTTCCCAGTCAGCATCACAATAGCCAACTAGACGTAGATCTAAACTTTGGTAGCAAAGTGTGTAATCTGCAGTCCCTCTAAGATATCATAATATCCTCTTAACTGCTTTCCAATGAGTTAGTCTTGGGTTGGAATGGTAACAACTCACTAATCTAACTACATAACAAATGTCAGGACGTATACACATCATAGCATACATCAAGCTTCCAATAGCATTCGAGTAGGGTACACAGGCCATCTTTTCTTTTTTTTCTAGAGTCTTAGGACCCATATCAAGGCTTAGACTCTCACCTTTCGCAACATGAGTGTCAATAGGTTTGTAGCTCTGCATCTAGAATCGCTTTAGGATAGTCTTAATGTAAGTCTCTTGAGACAAACTGAGAAGTCTCATAGAGTTATCCCTAAGGATCTTAACACCGAGCACATAGCTCGTTTCACCCATGTCTTTTATCTCAAATGTAGAGAACAACCATTTTTTAGTGGCGATAATCTTTTCCTTGTCATTTCTAGCCAATAATATGTCATCCACATATAATGACAGTATCAGAAAAATGTCCTTGGATCGCTTGACGTACACACAGTGATCTTCATCGATCATCGTAAACCCATTAGAAACAATGGCTCGATGAAATCTCAGATTTCACTATCTTGATGATTGCTTTAAGCCATAAATAGATCGTTGAAGCTTGCAAACTTTGCACTCCTGGCTACTGCCACAAAGACTCTTGGTTGATCCATATAGATCTCTTTATCCAATTCTCCATTGAGAAATGCAGTCTTAATGTTCATCTGATATAGCTCTAAGTCCAATTGAGCTACTATGGCCAGAATTAGGCAAATACAGGCAAACCTCACAACTAGTGAAAAGGTTTCCTCATAGTCCATACCCTCTAATTGGGTATAGCCTTTTGCCACTAGGCGAGCCTTATACCTTTCTATGGAACCATCCGCCTTGCGCTTGATTTTGAGAACCCATTTGTTCCCAATAGTCTTGTGCCCTGGCAGCAAATCAACCAAGTCCCAGACATGATTTTTCTTCATAGACTCTATTTCTTCATCCAATGTAGCACTCCATTCTTTACTAGCAGGGGATGAGAGAGCCTCTTTGAGATTCTTAGGCTCTATCTTATCACTTGGAGCAATCATGAATGCTTCCCCTTTAATCTCAAAATGACGACGGGATATAGCTCCACGTTTACTTCTACGCAGTTGAGAGCCTAGAGAATTCTCATCCATTGGATCTAATCCATGGGCAGGAACTTGAGGGATTATTTACTCATTCTCTACTGGGCTACTTGGTGCTCCTTCATGTAGATCCTCCATCTCATAGAGCTCTACATCTCTAGTTACGTCTCTTCTGCTACGAAAATCCTCCTCTAGGAAATCCATGTCTCGTGACTCAATTTTAGTCACACTTCCATCCTGATGCTTCCCAATAAACACATAGCCCTTAGAATGCTCACTATAGCGAATGAAGATACACTTCTTTGCTCTAGGGCCCAACTTCCCAAAATGAGAAGCATTGTGTATGTCAGCTGCCGAATCCCAAGGCCGCGAATTGCCCATATTAGGTTTTTCGCCAGTTCACATCTCATATGGGGTGAAAGGAACTAATTTGGAAGGCACACAGTTAAGGATGTAGGCAGTAGTCAACAAAGCATCTCCCCAATAAAGATTAGCTTGCACCATCATAGATCTAATCATGTCAAGCAATGCGCGATTCCTTCTCTCCACTACACCATTTTGCTGTGGAGTCCCACAAATTGTTAATTGCCTAATAATTCCTTTTTTCTCACAGAGCATTTTAAATTGCTCAAATAGATACTCATGTTCCCGATCAGTCCTTAGAGCCTTAATGCTCTTATCTAATTGATTCTCAACCTCATTAACATACCGTCTAAAGCAATCTAATGCTTCTAACTTGTGAGAAATCAAATAGACATGGCCAAAATGCGTGCAGTCATCTATAAATGTGATAAAATAAGGGGCTCCATGCCTTGCCCTCACATTCATTGGTCCACATATATCAGAATGATTAAGCTGTAATGGGATAGATGTCTTTTTAGCTTTCCCAAATAGTTTCTTTGTTGCCTTTCCAGCAAGATAGTGCTCACAAGTAGGCAAAGTGACTCTAGCGAGGGGGCCTAAAAGGCCTTCTCTAGCCAATCTAGTCATCATGTCTTGCCCTATATGGCCTAATCTAGCATGCCATCTCATAGAATCATTATCACAAATATATGCAATGTAAGAAACAGAGCCATTGGCATTATTATTAAAACTAGAATCATCCATATCCAAAACTACGAAACCATCCAAAAGATAACAAAAACCATACAAAATTGTACCCAAATAAATGCTAACACCATTATTCTCAAAGCAAATGCAAAAACCAAGGCTCATCATGCTAATAACTGAAACTAAGTTTCGCTGAATATCTGGAGCATAAAGAACATCATGAAGATACAAGGTGCGCCCTCATCACATTTCTAGCTTGTATGTGTCAATGCCAAGTACCTCCATACTGGACTCATTCCCCATATAAATTTTTCTGCTCCCAACATGTATTCGGCGATACTCAATGAACCCTACTCTGTTCCTCATGATGTAGTATGTTGCTCCTGAGTCTACAACCCAAAACTGAAGAGAATGAGCACTTAATGCTTGACTAGAAACAAAACATTGAATGCGAGAAATTAAGTAAGGGAGTACTTTCTTCTGCTTGCTTCTTAGGAGCACCCTTTTCTTTTCCACGCTTGAACTCAGAAGTCCTATGTAAGCTTGACTCAACCACCATAGTAGAACCATCAGACTTAGCCGCCTCTAGGTGCTCAGCCTCTAGCTCCAAATGATGCGATATGTCCTCAAATGTTTTCAGACTCTCATTACGCATCATGTTCAGCTTCATATGCTCCTAAGAATTTAGCAGAGAGCGAATCACAGCTTGAACTCTTGAGTCAAATTGTGCCGAACGGCCACCAGCTCACGTATCATGGCTGACATAACCCTCAAATGCTGCTTCATAGAGTAATGCGCCTTCCTCTGAACATAGGTCGGCTACACCGACTACGTAAAAGTGGCCTCATGCACTGCTCTTGACACTTGCCCGGACTAGGCTGGTTGATGTGCCTACCTCTGATCCTAGCCTGCCTGATATCGTCTTGCTTGTCGAGATCCTTAAGCACTGATCTCTCCAGCTAGTTGAGGGCAAGACCTCTTCATATGCCTCGACTGCCCGCAATGATAACACATTGGGAACTGTCCCCGCCCTTGATATTGGCTCTAAGAATGAGCCGATTGCTACTGTCCCAAACTCTGCCTACACTCAGAAGCCTTGTGACCGTACTGGCCACATTTGAAACAAGTGACACAGCTCAGACCTGTATTTCTCGAACTCTTCATTGAAACAGACCATGGATTCGTGGATGGATGCGAATAGGTATAGCAATTAAACTTTTATAAATTTTGAACATAATACAACAACTTGTTTATATATTTTTTTTGAATAACAATCCAACTCAACATATCAAAAAGGTTATCAAGTAAATTGTCAAATACCAATAATAAATACATATAAGAAAACCATACATTATTAAAGCTATTTCATTACTCTTTTTTTTTTTAACTCAAAAACTATTTAATTTGCCTTTTTTTTTAAAATGACAAAATTAAGCCTTATATTTTCCACACAAAAATACCAAATATCAACCCTTGCCATTTGATAAAAGGATTTCAAAATTGAAACACAATAGAATATCTAAACTTTTTTTCAATTGAAAACACAAACAAAATGTCACAAAGTCTTACAAATTACTAAGGGTGCTCGCGGTTTGGCAGTTCGGTTGCGGCCAAAGGAACCTCAAATCATCAATCCGTCCAAAAATAGATGGATCAAAAAAAATCAATCCATAATCGTCCACTCGTCATCATGCACCCATCCAAAATGCGGCTAATCGATTTGGTTCGGTTAGTTTGGGCAGATCAGAATATCTGCTAAGCACTCCTAGCGGCTTCCACAAGCCTATCGTACTCCCTAAACATGTTGCCCATTACCTTCACCAAAATTTTGGGCCTCAACCTTTTCTCAAACTCCAAGCATCGGCACTCCTCAATCGCCATAAGCTTGGGTACAAAACAAGACAAACTAGTGAAAATGGCCACAAACTCTACCAGCAGTGTACCTAACTATCTAAGCTCCTCAAGCTGCTTCCTCAACCTCTCCCTAGTAGTAGGAGGTAAAAACTTCTCCTAGAAGGCATAAGTGAATGCCTCCCAAGTGTGTTCAACCCAGTGCTTAATTGTTTTCCACTATTGACCGACTTCCCCCCTTAATTGATCAGCTACCAATGCCACCCAGAGCTCTCCCTCACGAATATCCAAGATTTTAAAGGACTTAAGGATTTACACTAGCCAGTTATCGACTTCATGGGATCGAGTCCACCACTAAACTCAGTGGGATTAGAACAAAAGAACTCCTTTTTCAAAAATGAGGTCCTAGTTTCTCCCTCTATTGTTCTAGCCACTTGCTCTACTCGAAGTATATCCATGGACTCCCAAAGAGCCCCAGCCATTTCTTAGGCTAGTACCACTATTGCGTCTTGGGTCGGAGGTACAGCCACATTGTTTTGTCCTATCCCTTCTTCTTGGGAAGGGAGATCTTGTTAGGCTGGAATACCCCCACTACCCCTACGAGGTCTACCACAGCCTCTGCAATGTCCAGACATCCTATATAAGAGTAAAGATAAAGCAGGATTAACGTGCAATTCATATAGTTGCACATATACTCACACATCACACAAGAATAATCTCAACCCTATTCATGTATCTATTTCACATAAGGCAAACCACATAGGCATATAAACACCTAAAACACATTCAGATCACTCTCCAACCTCTAAGGATATCAACTCATCCCACAACACTCAAGGACTTCCAAGTAGAAAAAGAATTGATCAGGCACCTTTCCAAAGGGACTCCAATGAATGTGATAGGCACAAGTTATATCGTAGAAGTTTACCCCATACCCACATAGCCACACAAACACATAAGCACATAACATATAAAACATTAGCCTCCCATTTCAATATGATAAACCCATTATGGCACAAGCCACATCCCACGAGCTCTAGGTATTCAAACCCGGTATGCTCTGATACCAATTTGTCACACTCTGATATTTCATCACACTTCCCAATGCTAATATATGAACCATAGAGTCAATGAAGATAATTCAAGCATTTAATAATTAGTTACATGACTCAAAAGTTATCTCTTCCCCATTGAACTACTCAAGTGATTACAATATTGTTTTAATACAAAAATAAAATTAAAAAAAAAAAAATTTAAAAAAACGAAACATATAGTTCAATGCATAAGAGATAATACAAACAAAATGCCTTATGGGCTTACATCTTTTCAAGGACTTTCCTTGAGTACACAAAAGATGGCACTACAACTCCACACCAAATAGACCAAGGCTTCATCACATAATACAAATAGGAGCCTCCAAACTCCCATCCCCGATTACTGCTCAATATTGGCCACTTTAGTTGCACATCCACATCATTCCCTGAAAGGTTGTTAGTTTTGGGATGAGCAATAGCTTAGTAGGAAATACCATTAACAAAACATGTAAATAATTGAAATGAATATGATCATGCTATGCACTTGTTAGGATAGAATCCATGTTCTGTCTTTTTTAAAACTAAAAATGTTCGATGCTTGATTTCCATTCAAAGTCTCTTCTATAACCATGGAGTAATAAATACGCTATGATGTCACGAGCAAGAGCCGCAAAACCAAACATACATATATAGATTTATATACAGAAATATTCCCACATTTGTTAACTCTAAAAATGGTGGGACGATGGGCACCCAAAACTTTTTCCTTCCATCTTTGCCAGCTCCTGAAACGGTGGGCTTGTGGACACCCAAAAACTTTTCCCACATTCGTCCAGCGATAAGCTCAAGATAGAGCAGTTGGGCACCTTAACTCTCTGCGCGAGTACCAAATATAACACTCAACCCATTACCAAAACCCGATTCAACTACCCGGACTCATGTTATTTACCCCATTTGTCATTTTCCAAACATCCACAAGATTGTAAAATCATATGAGAAAATTATAATGCACATGATGAATGAGTTTTCAAATCCAATTTCCATAATGTTTGTTCAATTCACAACAACATTTAACAATATCAACAATAAAGGATTTCTCCAATGCCACCATTTTCCACAATCTCAATGTTCATCTATTTTAATACATATATCCAAAAAAATTCAATAATCTCATGTCTGAACACCATTTCCATAATCATTCACCAAATTTCAAGATTTAAGAGTCAATTTGGCCAAATTCATTATTAAATCAAATTTGAAAAATAGGGTCTTTAGAAAAATTGGGGCTTTTCCCACCTTCACATATAAAGAGTCAATATTCATCATTTCTAACCATAATCAAGAAGGATATGCATAAACTTTTTCAAAACATGGAGCAAATCCCCTTTTTATTCATCAAATCCACTTTATATCATAAAATCATCTCATACATTACTATAACTAAGAGAATACCACATATATATCTCAAATCATAAATATATCAAGTTAAAAGTACCCCTACCTCAAGATTGATGGAAAAAGATGAATACCTAACTTCAAACTTTGAGAATGAGAAAACAATCGGTGGAACTTTTGATCTAGGCTTGTTCTTCCACTCCCTTTGAAGATCTAAGGTGGATCTTAGTTAAAATCAAGGGAAATCAAGTGTTTAAAGACTAGGGTTTCGGAAATGTGTGTGTGTGTGTGTGTGTGTGTGTGAGAGAGAGAGAGAGAGAGAGAGAAGAGCTATGGAAAAAGTGTTTGGATCGACTTTTAAGTGTGATGTCCCGAACAGACCACTTGAGCTAACTTTCCACCGCTTGAGCGAAGTGCTCAGATCAAAGAGACAAGATACTGAGAGCGTCACATCTCCATTTGAGTGACCGATATACTGCTCAAGCGGCGTCCTACAGTAGATTGTCGCATATACTTGCCATTTATATTAATTTAATAGAGTTTGGGAAAATTGGTTCATGGTATACCAGTCACCAAATTTATAAATTTGTCTGAACTAGATATATGAATTGGACATGTTATTTAATAGAGAGAAATTTCTCAATGCATGTTTTCCATTTGTGTCTATACTAATTTAATAGAGTTTGAGAAGATTGGTTCATGGCATATCAGTCATTGAATTTATAAATTTATCTGAATTAGATATATGAATTGGACATGTTATTTAATAGATTCTCTGTGTATGTTTTCCATTTGTGTTTCCACATAATGTGTATATTGTGTTTGCAATCACTAGTTTACATACAATGTCAGTAAAAAATGTCAAGTATAGATTAGTGAAATTTGATGGGAAACCACTTGTCTTTTACATATACCAGTGAATTTCTCAAAGACATGCATGATGCATACATTTATTTTACTAAAGAAAATCACATTGTTTGCATCAAAATATCACCTTTTTTTGGGGGGGGGGGTACCTTGTGATTCCCATTACTAATTAGAATACATTTATTAGTAAAGTTTATTAGGAATCACAATAACCATTTGCAAGTACAAAAAGCATGAATCTTGATTGAATATATTTGGAAAACTATATAAACCATTCCCAATTACGTGGCTCATTTACAAACTATTGTTAGAAATGGCTGAGCCTAACAAAAAAAATAAAAATAAAAAAAAACTATAATAACCATTGTAATCTATACACTACAAGAAACTGTACTTTTGGCAACTAATGTTTTAGTTGCCAAAAGCATCGATTTTAGTCGCTGAAGATATTCCCCGACCAAAACTTTTAGTCGTTGGCTTTGTCGCGGGTACATTGTCGGCGAAGGTAGTGGCGACTAAAACAAATTTAGTCGCCATAAGTCCAACACAAATGGCAACTAATATGTTGGTAGGCAAAAGTATGGGGTATTAGCGACTAAAAGTGGTTTAGTCGCGGATGAGTGACGTTGGCGACTAACATCTTAGTCGCCCAAAGGGTGCATCAATTCATAACTAACATTTTCAGCTACTATATCTTTTGTCGCAAAAAAATAAAAAAAATCTACGGCGACCAAATTATTACTCGCCAAAAGTGTTATTTTTTAGCTACTAAATTTTTAGTCGCGGAAAGGTTAATTATTCTTTAGCTACTACAGATTTTAGTCGCCTATGACATATTTAATTATGTTTTGGCGGACTAACTATTTAGTCGCCAAAAGTGTTCTGAGTTTTACCTACTACAAAATTAGTCACCAAAACTGTTTTCAATTTGTTTTGGCTACTAAGTATTTAGTCGCCAAAAGTTTTTTCACTTTTTGCTACTAAACAATTTGTCGCCAAAACTTTTTTTCATTTTGTTTTGGCTACTAAATATTTAGTCGCCAAAATATTTATTTCTTTTTTTGGCTACCAATTGTTTTGTCACCAAAAATATCAATTTTTTTTTTTGTTTTGTTTTTTTCATTTTAATAAATTTATTCACAACCTGTATGTATTCACCACAACCTGTAATAGGTATACAAACAAATCAAATATATATATTATCACCTATTCCGTAATGCATGTTTCACTTACAACCATCAAACAAAAAAGAACACCTTACAATATAAACTTATATACAAACCAACTAATATATTCCAATTACGAATAATAACGTCATACATTCGAAATGTCCTACCAAAACAATGTCCTCTATACACAACATTTTTACTATACTATGCATTGTAATGACCATTTGGCATGGTACAAATTACCATGGTAATATGTACCACGACAAAAGGTAATCTATATATATCACCAGATCAATTAATACAAGTTCCAAAAATATATGTACCTCGCCAAAAATTATATGTACGATTTATCCAAATTCCACACAAAAAGTAGAGGACGACCAAAAACTTTCCAATGTTGCACAACTGTGAATTATCTTCCGGACAAAAAAATAGAAGATCCACATGTCAATGCCAATAGCCATCTACACAACAAAAATTACACCCATTAGTTCCATTGTAAACAAAAATTTTCAACAAAAAGTTACAACCATCTACAGAACACAAATTGCAAGGATGTCAATTGTAATTGAAATTGTATTTAGGGTTACTTTGAATTTAGGAAGTATTTGTTAAAAAAATTTCACTATTCAAACTAGGACACATAAAATGAGATGGAGAGAGGATTAGGAAATTTCGAAGAATCAATTTACAACACTTCACATTTCAGCTTTATCCATCATATGTGCACGCTCTTTCCCACTCTAACCCCAACATGGTGCTCACTTGGTCTTACAGAAAATCTAAGATCTAAAACATTTTCAATGACAATATGGTTGAAAATGTGGAAAGGTATGCACAGTGTACAATATTGTATTAGAATACAACTTACTACACTTGGAAACTCAATGCAAACATATGTACTGTGTAACATTTACGTTGGCTTATAGAACAAAGTGAGATTAAATGTGTTGGTTTTGTTAAAATCTTGGCAATCATGATCAAAAGTCACAAATAGGTTACAATTCTGATGGGTTCGGTAGAGTTGAGAGTTTATTCAACTTCAGTGTACAGTGTACAGTGTAAAGAAATTTCCCAAGTTAGGCATGAGCCCCAAGTCAAGTTTAGTCTAAAGTGTAAACATATATATATATATATTTTCATAAAACTAAATATTTTGAGATGCTTATAGAACATATATATTTATAAGCTATAATATATAAGCTTTAATATATATTTATAAGCTTTATGGCGTTTGTCATGGTAACTCCCAACGTACGCGTGGTAATTACATCCCATCTGACCCCACAGGTCCTATTTGACATGAGGAAGGTACCCGTGGCATCCATAGAGTGCTTCGGGGACTGCTTCCAATTTTCGGCCCTCGAAGGCCTTTTTCGGCTAAGTTTATGGTGTTTTTCATGCCAACTCCCAACGTACGCGTGGTAATTATGTCCCGTATGTCCCCACAGGTCCTATTTGACATGAAAAACCTACCTGTGCCATCCCTACAGTGGTTCGGGGGTTGCTTCCAATTTTCGGCTCTCAAAGGCCTTTTTCGGCTAAGTTTATGGCGTTTTTCACGCCAACTCCCAACGCACGTGTGCTAATTATGGCCCGTATGTCCCCATAGGTCCTATTTGACATGAGAAAACTACTTGTGCCATCCCTACAGTGGTTCGGGGGCTACTTCCAATTTTCGGCCCTCGAAGGCCTTTTTCGGCTAAGTTTATGGCGTTTTTCACACCAACTCCCAATGGACGCGTGGTAATTACGTCCCGTATGTCCCCACAGGTCCTATATGTCATGAGGAAGCTACCCGTGCCATCCCTACAGTGGTTCGAGGGCTGCTTTTAATTTTCAGCCCAAAAAGGCCTTTTTCGGCAAAGTTTATGGCGTTTTTCATGCCAAGTCCCAACGCACGCATGCTAATTACGTCCCGTATGTCCCCATAGGTCCTATTTGACATGAGAAACCTACTCGTGCCATCCCTACAGTGGTTCGGGGGCTGCTTCCAATTTTCAGCCCTCGAAGGCCTTTTTCGGCTAAGTTTATGGCATTTTTCTCACCAACTCTCAACGTACGCGTGCCAATTACGTCCTGTATGTCCCCACAGGTCCTATTTGACATGAGGAAGCTACCTGTGCCATCTCTACAGTGGTTCAGGGGTTGCTTCCAATTTTCGGCCCAAAAAGGCCTTTTCCGGCTAAATTTATGGCGTTTTTCACGACAACTCAAACATGTTTTGAAAGGCCAGCCCAAACATCTTTAAGCAAGCGGCCCGGACTGGACAATGAAGTCCACATAACGAATGAAGCAAAGCCCATTAAAAAAAGAGGCTCTTTGAATCTCAATAGCCTTTTCAATTTAGACAAACGAAAGGCCGCTAAGACTACTGATTGACCCAACAACAAGGTACCTATGGCTGCAATGAGAGTTCTAATCAGTCCACACAACCAGAGGAACATCTTTATTTGAACCATTTTTAACATGATCAGACAGAGGGATGAATAGAAGAGGAGAATATGAATCTAGGAAGCAAGGAAGGCATTAGTCTATTGAGATCAGGATCTCATCACCAGAATGAAAAAAAGGTATTCCCTACAGATAGAAAAAATATTTAATGATGAATCAAGAAATACAACAAATAACATCTTATTGGAAATTTTTTGCTGAACTCTGTGAATTATTCTATGCATCTGACTCATTTTGATGAATTTCCATGCCCAAAGAATTGGCCCTCCCCAATGAAGTATAAAATCTGTGGTACAAAATACAACATACTTAAAGGTTCTGTAAAATGTGCTGAAGACTTGCATAGGAATAGGATCGATGCAAAAGTTATAACTGATATACAGCTAACATCTACAAAGACATACATGATAAAGCTCTTTGTATTACCCAAAAAAAAAAAAAAAAAAAAAAGCCCTCTGTTTTGTGCACTCTGATTGGAAATTTATTTTTCAAAACCTACCTAACAGAAGACCTGTTGTTACGCAAGTAGCACAATTCAAGTAACAAATTTAGCCTGCTTGCAGACAGATCAGATTTAACTTCCTTTGCAACGAGTTTAACTGGAATAGAGCCAATATTATTACTTCAAGTATCATAAGAATTTGACCAAGAAAATTCATTTAGTCCAGAATAATCGTCCAATATTAATTTAAAGATATTAATAATTCAGTTAGTAGGTTGGGTCATATGAATTATTTAATAGGATAGCCCAGACCATTTCTTGGAATCCAAGCATAACTGGACCTGCTTAGTTGTAAACCAATGACAGCTCAACAGTTCAAAGATCTTGCAGCACTATTAAAATAACCATGAATGAGATTCGCTAGGGCCAACAAAATGGAAGATCTTATGGAAAATTCATCTACGAGTAAAAAGCTACACCTAATAAATATACAACCAAAAGTTCAAAAATCCATATAAAATGTTATTGCTCGAACAACGCGTGATGGATAAAATAGTAGTGAAAATACTATTATTCAACAACTATAGACCTATGGCATTCAAAGGTACAGTCACTTTTCCATGCATAAAACACTATGACATTCAAAGGCCATTTCTAGAGAGTGGTCCTCTAAAATCGACGGTGCTGGGAGTGGTAGACTAGATATAGACCTAACCTTTGACATAACATACACAAAATTGCTACTTTCACATTTTAACCCGTGCTATTATGATTGGCAGCCTAAACTTCTACCATTGCATACCAAGTAATGGCCCTACAAAATGCTATGCCACACAATAATAAAAAAGGATTAATAGGGTGAAGTTGTATTTTTTGCTTCTCTACCCATGATTATACAAATTATTTTATACATAAAACACACAAGTATACATTTGTAAAATAGTCTCTCAATTACTATTGTTTATTTTCTAGATTATACAGGGGGGGGGAAGGAAGGCATTAGTCTAAATCCTTGGGTTAGCTTTGGAACAGACATTCCATGTGCCAACTATTAGTATCAGAGTAAAGAGGCAGTAAAGCAACTAAAATAGAAAGTTAGGTGCCACTATATATAAGTCAACAAAATTTAACCACAATAACACTGACAAAATGCTAATTTTGTATTTTCGAAATCCTGCAGAATATGACAAGAAGAAATGGACATTGTGGGGAAAAGAAAAGCATACCAACATCAGTCTGTATACTACAAAATATTTCGTTAACAAAATATGAAACATGAAACATGAAATTTCGTTAACAAAATATATCGGCAAAATTTTTTGTAGTTACCTTATGGAAATCAGATTACGATCCTTTGTGTAATGTATTGAAACACCAGGTCGTCTGCTGCTATGTCTACTCACATTATGCCTCAAAACCTATTCCAAGCACATAACAACAAAAAATTTGCATAGCAACTTTAGAAAACAATTCTATGTCAATATGATCCATATTTTTGTAGAACTTGCATTAGCTTATGAATAAAAGTATGTTTACCGAATAGTAGTATGACCATCTGAACCCTCCAAGAGGGTTGTGAGCCATGACACCACGTCGTTCAGATGATTCAGTTGTACTTGTTGTGCCTCCTGTGTTTTTTTTTTTCTTCGACCTTTCTTTCCCTCATAATGTCCTCCCGATCTCTTTGGTGCTCCACTTTCTCCTTGAGCAACTCCTTGTGATCTCTTTGATGGTCCTCACGAAGAACCTCTAGTTCCGCTCTCATTGCCTCCATATGTTTATCACGTGCTCGTGCCGCACTAGGAGCTGTGGAAGAGGGTTGTAGGCCTATCCCACATCCACACAAGTAATTTTTCTTTGCCCCGAGCACTTGCCTTGAAAGTTCTTCGTGGGTCAATGGCAACCCCGCATCGGTAGCTACGACTTGTAGATTCACCATATCATTCTGTCATGGCAAAAAAACAATGAAGTCAAGATGGTTGAAGGAATTGAAAACAACTTTAGTAATTGATATGCAACAAAATTGGTTTCAACATTCAATACTCACATGTAGCTCACCACATTTGGGGTCAATCCAGTCTCCCGTCTTCTTGGACTTGTGTGATTTCTTATAAAATTCCGAGAAATCTATATCGCCATCCTCATTTGCCTATTTGGTTTGAAAAATTTCCATTGATGAAGTAGTACATAGTAATATTAAAAAAAAAAAAGAGGAACAATCAATCATCCATTACATTACTAAATTAACAATTTCTTACCATAAGCGACATTGTTATAGGAAATGATCGCGATCCACTTGTATGATTATATGGGAGCATACCCCTATTTGCTTTACCATCTTTAGAGCGTTTCTAACAAGAAAAAAAAAAGGTGGACATATTTCAAAAAAAAAAAAAAAAAATTAGTAAAGAATTTTTACATATTAACACATAAATTAATTTCAAGAATGGGGTTTCTAATTAATTTGTTGCCAAGTGAGATTCGTCTTTCCAAGCAACATCAATCAAATATTTTCAGTCCTCCAAGGTCACTCCACTAGGCGGATGACTATAGGGGTCATCAACACCCTTTTCCTCAAGTTCGAGCAACTCTTGCTTTAGATTGTACCTCCAATCCTTGTATAGCAAATATGCCTTTCTATCGAGGATTTCTTGAGCTTGCTCATCATTATCAAAATCATCACCGATAACAAACTTGTCCTACATACATAATAACAGAATTAGTACATCAATTAATTTGAGTAATTACAAATAACTTAATAAAGACATTATGGCAAGATGAATCTCATACTAGCACACCTTGGACGATCGCATCTTTGGTACTTTGATCGATTTTTCTCCATGACTTCACGCTCTAAAGAGGGCATAACCGTCTAATTTGCAATCCTAACTCATTCGTCGCTAGGGTGGCATTCCCTCCTGTTATTGTGTTTAACACCCGATTGACATACACATGTAATTTCTCTCCTTTTTTCCGTGTTATTTTTTTCTGCACTCCTTTGCCTAATGTAGGTCCTCGTACACGAGTTGACCTTTTTCGCCCTGGTACAAAAGGGTAAGCAAGTCACAAATTACAAGCATTGCTAATGAAATATGTGAGAGTATTGGTTGCTGCTTCAGTAAAAAAAAAAAAAAAGAAAAAAAAAAGGAAACACCTAATAAGTGACTATCAAGATAATACTATTAATTATAAGTGTACAGCCCTTGGTTGAAGTCCCATTCAATTGGGAACAGTTACTTCATTCATGACATTGTATCCAATTTGAACCAAATCAGACGGTGCATTTGAGTGATGCTCTGCTGCAACACTCATTAGTTCATCTGTTCTGCTCAGCCTTCTCCTCAATCATCTGTGATGTTTTCTGTGGGCAGAGGAGACGCATGGAGGAAGAGAGGAAGTTGGCTGTTTGCCCTCTATGAGCTTATCAAGGGCATTCTGTTCTATTGATCTGTTCTGCTATTCACCTGCTGTTTTGCTATTCTGCAACACTGCTGTTCATTTGATGCTCTGCTGCAACACTGTTGTTCATCTGCTGTTCTGGAAATCTGTTCTGTTCAGCCTTCAGGATTTTTTCCCAACCACCCCCAAATTGTTTTGCTATTCTGCAACACTACTGTTCATTTGATGCTCTGCTGCAACACTGTTGTTCATCTGCTGTTCTGGAAATCTGTTCTGTTCAGCCTTCAGGATTTTTTCCCAACCACCCCCAAATTGTTTAGTACATATGGTTGCAGATCTCATTGATGTTAATATTAATACACATGGGTAATAGGTGGAGATAATTGGATGAACATGTACAATTGATCCTGTCCTTACCAATCAATATCTCCAACAAAATGAATTGAAGGGTTGGGCACTGTAAAGTAACCCCTAGTTTTTTTGGTGCCTTTTTTCTTTTTGTTTATGGGGTTTTCATTGCCTTAAAGACTTGACTTATGCACCCCAAAATAAAGGATTTTTTTTTTTTTTTTTTTTTTTGTAAACAACTAAGTTTAATGCTCTTCCCCACGCCACCTGACTGCGTCTCCTCCACCACTATCTGGTATCATTTGGTGGCTGCGTCTCATCAGAGAACGCCAACGGGGTGCCAATCTCGGGTGGACATGCTTCAGAGGCTGATAATACGTTGGCACTTGTTGCTCTCTTCCGCCGCCCCGTCTTGAATCCAGGAACCATGGTACCTACATAAAAAATAACAAACACACATGAGTACTCAACGTCACATACATCACTTACATTTACATAAACCTCACATTCGTTATTTACATACATTTACATAAACCTCACATACATAAATGTCCAAACATCATTGGATATTTAAATGTCATTATTTTTTTTGACAACCATTCACAATTTAACAACCAGCAGATTACAGAGGCCCAAATTAAGCAACCAATGTCCAAAACATGTAGCAACCAATGTCCAAATTAGGCAATGTCCAAAAAAAGCAACCAGTCACAGTTTAACAACCGAATGGAAAATCTGCCCAATGGGACAGCAGACCGAGTGGAAAATCTGACTTTACTATGAATTTGATTTTCACAATGTACTTTTAGAGAACACATAAAGTAATGTCACAACAAAGTGAGTTAAAATTATAAGTCCATATCTGTATCAAAATCACTTTCTATCTCATCTTCTTCTTCGTCATCACCGGCAATTGTTAGTTCATCATCGTCATCACAGATGAAAGCATTATCCATAACACCCTCAGGTTATACACGCTTTTTGGACTGAGAAACTTCCATTGAAATAATTTCAGGTTCAATGTCATCCTGACGCAAAACAACATCATCATCAATAGGCTCAGTTGGTACAACAGTAGTGGTTTCATCTTCTTGCAACACTTCATCAAATTCTGGCACATCCAGCTCTGGCATATCCCAAATTCGTCGATGTTGAAACTTTTCTACGACTCGCCAATTCGGCCCTAACTTCGTATCATGAACGTAGAAAACTTGTTGAACTTGGCTTGCGAACACAAATGAGTCATCTTTATACCATCGACTTCTTACATCAACAGTTGTCACATGTGGTTCGACACGCAAAGTTTGACTACTACCGGTGTTATACCATTCACATTGAAACAAAACAACCCAATGTCCAAACAAATATGTCAGCTCCCACACTTTACAAAGGTAGTCGTAGAACTTTATCAATTGGCCTTGGTGGTCGCCTTCCACTACCAACCCACTATTTTGACATTTACAACGGTTATCACGGTCGATAGTATGGAATCAGACGCCATTAGAAATGCACCCCTCATATGTGTTCACTAAGGCATTAGGTCCATTGGCTAATGACCACATCTCATCGGTTGCTTCGGGTGACTTTAGATTTCGCAATTGGTTCATCTAGACAAGAAAGTATGTCATGTTAATTCAAACTTGGAATAATGTAAGGTTCTATGCAAACTATACACTAATGAGTTTAAGCTTACGCGATCTTTGAGCCATTTAGGAAATTCTATGCATTGTCGCGTTGCAATGTTGCATGAACTTCCATATTTTTGCTGCAACACGAGCTTGTGTTCTCTAGTTAATACAACGTAATTCATAAGTAATTTGAATAATGGAGATTTTAAAAAATAAAAACCATGTAGAAAATGTATGTTGCATATATGATGAGGAATCATACTCTAGATATTCGTCCACTTCCAAACTATTGTGTAAGATAAACCAATGAGCCAATTTGCGACCAGCTACGGACACATCAATTGCCCTTGTGAGTTGACCAAAAGGACGAACATTTTGAGTGAAAATCGCCAACCCCGGGCCATTGTCACCCCCATTGTAGTTTCTTTCTTCCCGGTTAAACACCGTTTCAACTCCCTCCAAATACATTGAACATGAACAAAACGTCGTGCACTCTTTCGATATGTAGCCCTCCGCAACGGAACCTTCTGGCCGAGCTTTATTGCCCACAAATCCTTTAAGAACTCCAAGCATACTACATGTAAACATCAGCCTGATCATTAGTATGGTCATATTGAACTATATTTAAATGAAAAAAAACACCCCCATCGTATTTATACCTCTTAATAGGATACATCCATCGATATTGCACAGGTCCTCTAAGCAAAGCCTCATAAGGCAAATGAATTGCCAAGTGGACCATGACATCAAAAAAAGCAGGAGGAAAAATCTTCTCAAGCTTACAAAGTATAAGTACGATTTGTTCTTGCAATTTCTCCAAATCAGTCACCCTCAATGTCTTTGAGCACAACTGTTTGAAAAAATTTCCCAACTCAAACAATGTGGTCCCAATCTCAATAGGAAGGTATCCTCGCATCCCAATCGGAAGAAGTCGTTGTAGAAGGACATGACAGTCATGACTCTTGAGGTCAACTAACTTACCACCATTCGCGGTGACACAATTGGATACATTTGCCGCATAGCCATCAGGATACTTAATCGTTTTCAAGAAATCAGAAAATCCTTGTCTCTCTGCCAGGGACAATGCGTACAATGCCAGAGGCTTCTCAAAAGAGCCATTCGCATGCCTTATCAAGTGTAACTCCTTTCGTATTCGCATGTCCTCTAGATCCAAACGTGCTTTGTATGTGTCCTTGTTCTTGCCATCTACGCTCAATAGTGTCCCAAGCAGATTGTCACATATATTCTTCTCTATATGCATGACATCAAGGTTATGTCAAAGCTTAAGTGTTTTCCAATAGGGTAAGTTGAACAAAATGCTTATTTTTGTCCAATTCGGAGTTGGATTTTCAGTCCTTTGTCTTTTTTGGTTGGTTGGATGCTTTCCATACGGCCTGTACGTCCCCAAACTAATTTGCTCAAGTATTTGTTCTCCCGATAACTCTACAGGTTTGGATCGATTACTTCTTCGCCAATTATGGTTCTCAGGTAAGTACCGCCGAGCACCCATATACCCTATCTTACTTCGCAAGCTCTGAGATGAAGCATCTATGTTACAGTTAAGGCAGACCAAGTAACCTTTTGTATTCCAACCAGGCAAGGAACCATATGCGGGGAAGTCAGTGATGGTCCACATGACTACTGCATGCATTGTGAATATTTGGCCGTTTGAGGCATCATATGTTTGCACACCATGCTCCCACAGATTAGTTAACTCTTCTACTAATGGTTGCAAGTAAACATCGATATCTCTTCCAGATGCGGATCGTCCAGGAATAAGCAATGACATCATGACAAATGGATCTTTCATACACTTCCATGTGGGTAGATTGTAAGGCATTAACATTACGGGCCATATGCTGTACGATGTACTCATATTTCCGAATGGATTGAAACTATCCGTGGTAAGCCCTAGCCTTACATTCTGAGGATCCGCAGAGAACGTAGGATGCAACCTATCAAAGTCCTTCCATGCCTCACCATCAGCTGGATGTCGTAAGACTCCGTCATCCACATGCTTATCTTTGTGCCATCTCATATGTGCGGCTGTTTTTTTTGACATGTACAATCTCTTCAACCTCGGTGTCAAAGTACCTCAGTATTTTGTGTGGAATTTTTTTACCCGTCTTGTCGTTCAACCTGTATCTAGACTCCGTACATGTAGGGCAATTCTCCAACACGGCGTTGTCCTTCCAAAATAGAGTACAATCATTCTTGCATGCATGAATGGCCTCATATCTCAAACCCAATTCACGTAAGAACTTTTTCACTTCATAAAAGGTCCATGGAACAGTTTCATCGCACTTTGGTAGAATGTCTTTGAAAACTTGCATAACCATATCGAAAGATTTGTCGCTTCATTTATTATACACCTTCACATGAAGCATCTTAATTACGAAGGACAAGATGGAGAACTTTTCACACTCTGGATATACTTTGCGTTGAGCATCATCAAATAACTTCATAAACTTCAACAAATTGTGCCTCTCCGAACTAGTACGTTCTTCGTTGATATGATCATCCATGAGACCACTCATGTAAATCTTTTCTAACATGGTAGGAAGTTCACCCACATTTTCGTGATTGGCAGTCATTCCAGATCCATTGCTTTCAGTAGCATCGTTTCGCATAGTAGGATGATCACGAAATATGGGAACATGTTCGCTATGGTGCACCCAAGTTCGATAAGAACATGCGATTCCTCCTCGAATCAAGTGCAACCGTACAACGTGTCGACTAAATTTTATGCCGTTCAAGCAATCAACACAACGACAATGGATTTCATCCTGTGGCCCTAAATTCTTTGTAGCGAACTCAATAAATGACTGAATACCTTCAAGATACTCTTTACTTTTTAGTCTATCTTTTATCATCATCCAACTCTTGTCCATTATTGGAACAGTACACATCAATCAAAGATGAACCTGGGAATGGACGACAACTTGGAAAAATACACTGTACTGGAAGAGAGCTTAAGTAAGTTTAAGGGTTTGATTAGCATTGCAATAATGAAGTGAACGAAATAGTAATAACAGATCGGGATGTTTTGCCTATTTGTCAATTGCATATAGTTGGCTAATTTCACTAGTAACTTGGCATGCATTCATAAGCAAATGTGACATACATGAACAATTCTATGTGAAGTCATCTTAGAGGGAGACATATAATTGTAACTTTATGTAAAGAGAAACTAAATGTCAACTATAATTATATGGATTATTGTTCATATACTAAAAAAGCGTGTAAAGAAATTTATTTTCATATTACAAATTAATTAATTTAATTACAAGGATTGATTGTTCCTTCTAAGTGGTATTCCAAATATATACCCTTAATATGATTCTTCAATTCTATATCAATTAATAGGGGCATTTGCTACTCTTGGTGCAAGATTAATTTATATTTAACAAACATTATACTAATTTCTAAAGAGCACAAAGCATCTTAGAAGGAGACATATAATTGTAACTTTATGTAAAGAGCACAAAGCATCATCGCAAACTACTCAATCCCAAATAGGTTGGCACCAAGTAGAGAGGCCAACCACCTGCAAACTCGACCCCAAGGGTTGGTGAGAAACCAAACCCAACAAGAAAAAAGGCAAGAAAAAGAAAACCCCCCAAAGAATCAAAACCCCAAACTACCATTATTTGGAATAAACCAAAAACCAAACACCCGATAGACCTATTAAACTCCACCCAGCAACCATGACCAACATCAACCAAAACATCAACAATAAACAAAGCATAAACAGCCCACACCCACCCCACCTGTAGCAGCAAACCAACTGAGCAGGACAAAGACAAACCCAGCAAAACAGAGCACACAAGCAAAGGTTATTCAAATCCTTTACATTATTCAGAAAACAGAAAACAGGGCAGGAGCATGTTGATATAATTACATTTTACAACGAAATATTTGTTCCTGCTGTAAACCCAATACTGGTGGGGCTTGCCCCTTTTGGAACAGCTTAAAAAAACCGAAATTCAGAAACTAACAATGGCACTGATGGTATGCTCTGTTTATTTTTTTTCCCCCTTGTTAGTTACTTTTTTATTTTATTTTATTTTATTGATATCTTGCTTTTACAAGTAGGTCAATGACCTGGATCACCTACGATGTCACCATTTCCAAGTCTTCCTGATATGTCTCCAAAAAAAGTATCTGCAATACATAATGTATATGTTTCTCCGTTGTGGTCATGGAAGGTAGTTGTTTATTTTTTGAATTTTATTCGTATGTAATCAAACTTCTGCATTCTATTTCGTTTGACGTTGGATTTCGTTGAACTTGGACACAAAAAGCTTGACAATTATTGTAACCATTCTTTCAATCACGACTTTTTACATATTAGAGTCGTATACGTACTTTTTAAAATCATTTATTCTTTCATGGGGTTAATTTAGCACTTCAGTTGCCCATACCTTTTAAATTCATTGCTCTCTTTAACTATTTCGTTAATTTTGTCACATGTTCATTGATTCATTGTCAGTATGCATTTACATTTTTGTAAATCATTTTGGTTTCTATTCCCTAGGATCCACATCAAGATTTTCCATTCACATGTTCATGATATTATTTTTAATAATTAGTCAAATAAAAAGAGTTATAAGCACATAAATTTTATAATAATAAATAAAATTAAAAATCTTTGCTGCCGCTGTGAATGCACAGAAGTGGCTGAAAGCTAGAAGATTGGCAATGTAACTATTTATTTATTTATTGTGTTTATTAAAGACAGCATGATATGCCCAAATTCAAATTGCTATTAAGTTTGATGGGGGTATTAATAAGATTACAAAAAGGGGGCCCAAGTTATTGAAGTATGAATCATAAGTGCATAAGCAATCCTGTAAACAAACTGAAATAACATGAGTGCAAAGGGATATCTGTATATCATATTAATTCCACATTATATACAATTCATATTGTGAACCATCATGTTAATTACTCAAAAGGTAAAAGCAAAATGGCAATAAAGGAAGGAAACAAATAGTATACAAGCCAAGCAATCACTTAACCTTACAATAAATGGACTAATATGCTGTGACCTTGCAACTAGATCAGTAGTAGGTGTCACGCCCCAAACCCGCCCCTAAAAGTTTGGGTATGACCCGTTTGAAAACGAACACTTAACTTGTAGTAAATAACATATGGGGCCTCATCGGAAGCATAAAGTAGGAAAATAACTATACATATAAATTCCATTGAGCTACATCTACATGCCAGGACCTCTTATACATCACATTCATCATGGAAAATAGATTAAGCTTCAAACCATATGTTGTAGCATCGGTGATAAACAACCATATGTACAGACCCAGCCCCATCATTGGGCTTATATAAAAATCATTGAAGTTCTACCTCTTTACCTTTAAATGGGTAATCAAAATTAAGCTAACATTTCAATAGACTTTACAAAAATAAATGGCTTCGTGCAGTGCCTGAACCCACGAAGGTTGACAAAAGAAAACGGGTGTCATGACTAGGGCTGACCACTTGGTTGGTTACCTACAGAAGCATACATTAGACAGAGTGAGCCAATCTCAGTGAATAGTAATACATAAATAAAACGATGCTTAAATTGAAACATAACACATAGCAATGCATATAAAGAAGTAGAGTTCACATAGTTAGTCTGATTCTGTGCTACGTACATAACGGCCTTAAGTTGAATCTTGCAACATAAACATGGTGGCTATAAGCCCTTGAAACTTGTGGCACTAAGGCCCTTGAAGCATGTGGCATAAAGCCCTTGTAACATATGGCACTAAGGCCCTTGAAAAGTTGGCATGAAGCCTTTGGACATGCATATATGAACCCAAGAGGTGTCTCACACGGACTCTAGAGGTAACTCACAATGTAGCACTTAGTTCCGTGTAGCACTTTGTTTCATTTCATAACAACTTATACAAATGGCCATGAGCCTCACAATTTTCACATATGTATGGACTCAAGAGGTGTCTCACATGGACTCTAGCGGTGGCTCACAATGTAGCACTTAGTTCCAAGTAGCACTTTGTTCCATACCAATAATCATTAGGTCTTACAGACCAAACCATACATGTAATGTCATACCCCGGAAATAAATTCATACATATGCATTATGCTTGAATCATAAATAGAAATCAGAATTCATACTTGCTTATACTTGGCACTGTAATAGTGCAAGCAAATCAATAATAAGTATTTTTTTTTGTTCGTTCCATAAAGGAATCCCCCAACATTGTGAACTTGTAGCATACTTGAACATGTACATACATAAACTGGTAACATACGTAAACTTGTGACAGACTTAAACTTGTAACATATACTTGAAACATACCTGAACATACTTGAACTTGTAATATACTGGAAACATGCCTGAAACATACTTGAACGTCATTCATTAATTCAAACGGAACATATCATAACTAGAGCATTTCTTGTTGTGTCGTGTCATTATCGTACGCTTAACAATGAGAGACTGATTCACATTCTCATGAGGGTCACATAATGATGCTAAACTTTGCACTTATATCGTAGATTCTGGATCACTTCCAATTCATAAGCAACATAACAAATTAACTTCAATTCATCTGGATACATGTAGCTACTCTTATATTTACTCAGAATCCATTCTTCAAGAATGAACATAAATTCTTTTGGGTAAATGACTTACTTTACGTGCTCTCTTATCAATAGCATACACCTTTGTTTAATCATTCTTATATGTTAACATAGTTGCCTTGCCTTGTAATTAACATAGTCCTAATGGTAACTGTTACATCATTCCCATGAGTTGACATAATTAACGTAAAGTTAACAGGACATTCCTGATAATTAGTAACGAAAAGTAAGTACATTCTCATTAGATTATAGATGACTTTATTGGTTTCACAATTTCACAGTTCGGCCCTTGGCCTGAGGGGTTCACACAATCACAAGTTCCTTTGATGTTTTCATAATTCCATAATGTTTCTCACATAACATACATAACTTCATAAACTCTTTTGAAGTTTCCATAATATCACAGTGTTTCTCACATAGCATTCATAACATTTATGTCAACATAATTCTTACGATGAAGATTTAACATCAATAACGATAAATGGTTAAAGGTACATCAAAGTACCACTACTCACAGTGATCGGTTCTCGATGGTAATGGTACAATGTCCTCGTCTCGACCTACAATTACAGTGCACAACACATAATATGAGGTTATACTCGATCCTTTACTTATTCTCTTTGATCGTTCAATCAATTAGTCATGGTGGTACCAAGCTCATTATTCTTTAATATGTTGTAATCCATGTCTTAGAAAACAGGAGAAATCGATAGGAAATGGTTTAGGTAAGAAATGGTACGTAACTAATTGACATAACGTGAATAGTCGTCACTAATTTGGGTATAACTTTTTCAGTATTTATAATTTGGGAGTGAGACTAGCGCCATTGGAAACTAGACTTCCGGGGCTTGATTTTAGGCTCAAGAATCACTCAAAACGGAGTCCGGATGCAAAAGATATACCTATTCAAAGTTGGCTGGACAGAGCTGTCTCCGCACGTGCGGGTGAATAGTGCCGTACGTGCGGCCCTTGACAGCAGCAGTCCGAAAATGGCTGAAATTGTGGGACTTCTCATTTTCAAAAATCAAACCTTAATTACATGTAAATCAAAGCCCAAAATCCTTTAATACATGACCAATTTCACATTATTATTCTTCATCAAACACCATAATCTCACAATAAACAAATTTAATGATTTTACTTCTTCAATCAAGGAATTCTTAGAAAATCAAGGTTCATGGGTTCAAAGCTCACATCTTCTATATCAATCCATGATTTCAAGTAGTAGATGGATTCTATACAAGGTTAGTAATTAGAGCCACATACCTTACCCAAACCTTTGTTCATCCCTTAGTCTCTTCAATTTTTCCCAAGCTTTGGTTCATCTTTCCTCTCTCTTCTATCTTCTTCAACCATCTTCAAGCTTCCATGGATGTTTAATTCCTTAGGGAGAAGCTTTTCCTCTTCTCTCTCTCCCTCTCTCTCTCTCTCACGGTTCTCCTTCCCCTTTCTCTAGATATTTTTATTTTTTGTTTGGTTCAAAATAGATGAGTTCAACAACTCATAAGGCATATACGCATATATAAAAGCTTCCCACAAATAGGAAGGGCCAAACACGCCTTTACGAATCGCACAAAATCACATTTCAATTAAACTTCCCAGATAACTCTAAAACTTATGCTGATCATAAATATGTCCCCTGTTCCGGTATCTGAAGTCTTTAAGGCCTTTAATTTGCAGTATAAAGTTAATCACCCAAACGTCCATTAACGAATCAGACAAATTAGATTTCAAATTAATTTTCCCAAATAATTCCAAAAATTCCCATTAACATATCTAAGTACTCAATTTTGATTTTTGAACCCATAAAGGTCGGTAATTCCTATTTTAAGTCCGTAACTCAACTGATAATGCTTCAATTCTAATAGATATAATTAAATTAAACCACATCATTTCATAGGGAAATAAAGATGATTTCTTATACGCATTTTGGGGTCATTACAGTAGGATTGAATAAAAATGATACCCTTTCGCCCCATGGTGTATTAGTTACCTAAAATCAGAAAGCACCACTGCTGTTAGCAAGAGCTGACAACTTGCATATAAAAGTCTAAGTTGAGTATAAAATTTAATACTCAAATCATTTTTTGTAAGTGGAAATTTTAATACAAAATCATGGCATCAGTTATCTAGCAACATAATTTCTTCCATGCTCATTAAATTATTTAGTTTAATGAGCATGCCAATACATGCACAACACTTGGGAAATTATGTCCGTCACAACCTGTTAGATTTAAACAAAAAAATGTAGGCAGCAGATTTCTGATGAAGAAAGATAAATCTCAACAATGATAAAATTGAGAGATGATGCTATTAACAGTTCAAAATGTACAAAAAGGTCAGTTTAAAATTTGGAAGTGTAATGTTGACAGTTCAATATTTGAAAAATCCAGTTTGAACTGTCCAAGTCACACATGACATGGAAACGAGTAACATCATAAAATAATGCGTAGGGACATGCCTCCTGCCATATACAAATCCATCAGGTTAAAAAGAAAAATATAGCAAAACACTTTTTGTTGGACGGATTAACTTTTCAACAAAAAAAATATGCAACTATCTGGTTCATGAGCTCATCACAAATAACTTCTTAATATTTTTAAAGATTGAATCACAAAATAATTGCACAAAAAAATAACAAAAAATTATTTTATGCCACGATAGAGAGAAGTTTCCAATATCAAGATGTGCAGTCATTAATTACTGTTTGATGTCTGCAAGTCATACTAGCATTAATGACAAGAAACTACACTTTTGTCATAATTTTAGTTCATGACATTATATTGTTAACTCGTGCTGAGGGGAGAAGAAAAATTGTTAACTGATAATCCTGGGGATACAACAACAATTTGTATTTTGAATTTTATTAAGAAGACCCTCGTACGTAAATGATTCATGGCACAGGAAGTATATGTTCAATACATTTATGTGAGGGCATTGTTGGGTAATCAACAAGATGTGGTTTGGGATGTGTGGTAGTTCACAGGATCCTAAGGCAAATTGTTTGTGGTTCTCTCTCAAACTATTGGCCCCTACATTATTAAAGGCATTAGAGTATGCAACTGAAGCTAATTAAATGGACACACTCCCATAATGACTCTTTGGTGGCCAACAGCCTCTGACTTCAGAATGGAAGTTATCAGGAGGGGCTATTAAAATCTGAGCGACTAGACTCCTAGTGCTTTTAATGGTTGCCACTACTTTGAATGTAAACCTTAGTTATATCTTGGTATTTTAGTTTTTTTGTTGTTTTATTTTTATTTTTCCATATACTACTACTAAATCCATAGTGGATGAGATGGGGTATTGAATGAGCAGCAGGTTATAGTAGGATGGCAGCGACTACCCCGTCCAAGTGATGCTAGTGTATGTAAAAATTATAGATGTTTAAAAATGATTGGGGCTCTCAAACATTTTTTATAATGTAGTTGTAATTGGGGCTCTCAAATTTGAGTGTTTGATTACATTCAAAACATATGTTGTTCTAAATGCTGGGAACAACATAAATAGGATTTTAATCATCAGATCAAAAATAAAAAAAAAAATTATAAGCAAATTAGACAGAAATTTTTTCCAAAGAAAAGGTACCTTAAATCTCCAAAAAGCACAGCAGAAGGGAACTGTAATGTCATTTTAAGCTCCTTAGCTTACTTAGATTGCAGAGACTTTGTCCTTGTGGTCTCAGGTCCTCTCACTAACACACAAAACAAGGTAAATAGAGAAGACCCTTGCACCTCCTATTGCGATTCTCTTCCTAGTGTTCCAGACTAGTGTTGGTTTTTCTATCATAATCAACACGACACATTGGATTTTGGTACGTGTTATTGGATTAAGCATAATTGTTGATAAGAAAATTGTGTCCTATTGTTCCTTTCTTTTGTTGTCATGAACCATAAAACTTTTCATGGGAAAAGGATGTATCAACATTTGCTTGTAATATGAAGAGAATCGACACAATTTGTAATTGATGCGCAACATACATTCATGTGATGCAAACAATTGGCAAGTTTGAGTTATTTGCCAAACCCATCCATTTTTAAACAAATTTCGCAAATACGAGTTGTTTTGAACATGATTCTCAAACCCACATTATTCTTAAAACACAAACTTCAAATTCACAACCTGGATTTGGGAAATAAGTTCAAAACAATTCGCATTTGGGAAATCTGTTTCAAAACAACATCGATTTGGTAAAAACATCAGAAACGTGTCTTAGTGCACAACTGGATGCCGAAGGGAGTTGACAAACCCATTTGTCTCTAGGCCACCTAGTATATGGTGGTCCATAGCAAGTTAAAAAATAAGTACTAACACTGAAAACAAGGTAAAACATTATTTAGATTTCTCACCTATGCATGCATATATATAGGGTTAGTTTGGAATATTCCTAAAACAGAGGCACATTTGGTCACAATCGAGAATCAGAAAAAGGGGCAATCCAAAATTTTAACCAAACCCATTCACGAAATCAGAAAAAGCCCTAAAAATTGTTTGCGAAATCAACAGAAAATGAAAGAAAAAAACAATTAAAACCCTACAGAAATCGTTAGAGACGCGGGGATGGGAGAGACAGCGAGAAAGATATACAAATAGACAGACCCAGATCGACAGAGAGGGAGAGAGATTAGAGACAAATACCTGTAATCAGTGGTGGGCCCGATTTGCATTGGTCGTGGTGGCCAGCGCCGGTGGCCAGCAATGGTGATGATCGGCAGTCAGGTTTGGTATCGACTGCTAGTGTGTGAGGTCTGTATGTTGGTGTGTGAGACAAAACAGTTCCAAAAATGTGTCTGTGAAATATATACTAGGCGCGAATATTTAATAAGTTTCCCTCTAAAAAAAATTTCGAAGACTGAGCGACCAAATCATTATTTGTCGCCAAAATTCCTTAACAGCGACTAAAAATTGGTCGCCAAAAACATCCCATTTGACTACTAATTCCAATTTTATGTTGGCAATGTTTACTATACAACGACTAACTTAGTTTTGGTCGCCACAAATTCATAAAAAAATATGCCAAAAAATTAGCGACCAAAATTTTTTGTTGGAAAACGGTAGCAAACAACAACTACAATTAAGTTTGGTCGCCAATAATAATATATGGCGACTAAATTAATTTAGTAGCTAAAAATTTTCAACGAATGCCAACTAAATTAGGTTTTTAGTCGCCCAACATGGTGCTTTTGGCAACTAAAATTGTTTTGGTCGCCAATTTTAGTCGCCAAATGTGCATTTTGTTGTAGTCATAATATCTACAAACTATTGTTTAGATCATAACAAAAAAGTTTAAAATATTTCTTAGGGCATATTTCATTTGTCTTCTTTTGATTTATTTATTTATTTATTTTTGGCACTACTTCTGGTTCTTCATCTGGTATTTGGACTGGTTCTGTCCATGATCTGCCCACTTCAGTTGTGAATTTTTCTATGATTTCTGCTCGCATTAGTCTGACATCATGTAGTGTCAAATTTTCTCCGACAGCTTCATGGTTGACATATTGCTTAATGATGTAACAAACGAATATGCCACAACCCACACTACATACGTTATTATAGTCATAACTAGTTTTGTGAAAGTTGCAAATTAACAATAGTTTATAAGGAAAGTTGACTGGAGTTCCACTATGAGTTTCAAATATGAAGTGTAACGACCAATGAAATTCCATACGACAAAGAGAAGTGTAAGGCCAAGTTTGGCATACACAAAATAATTTATCTTTTTATCTTTTTTACATCACATCATCTCTCTATTTTTCTACACATCTTTTTATAAAAAGACAAAAAGTGCACTTATTTAGGTCATCCCAAACAACCCTTTAACTTATTGAAATTTCTTTACAGGGTTTTACTCAATGCTTTAGTGAGAATGCTTTTTTGGAGTTTTTCACCGAATCACACACATAGAAAGTATAATTATCATTATGACTCAAATTGCATACTACAAGAGGAATTGCAGGTATGAGTCAAATTTTTCTAGAGGTTTGCATCCTAGTTTTTAGCGCGGATAAAGAAGTGTATTGCCCAGTGAAATTCAATACGACAAGGAGAATGGAAGGCATTTATGAATTTAATTTATCTACTGAGAATTTTAAACTGATTGAATTTTATCTACAATGTTTTACTCAATGTTTTAGTGGGAATGTTGTTTGGAGTTTTTCACTGACCATATGCACACATACTCAGTGAAATTCCATATGACAAGGTCAAGTGCATGCATGAATGAAATTTCTTTGTGAGTTTTTGCCCAGTTTTATATGCACACAAGACAGAAATAGTAATGCATAGTGAAATTGTATTGCACCGTTTTTTATGCACACGTAGAAGAAATGTAATGCACATTTGTTTTTGTGCACACAGAGGAACTATAATGCCCAGTGAAATTCCATACGACAAGTATAAGGGAAGGACTAGTGTGTATCAAATTTCTCTATAGATTGTATACAATGACAAAGAAAATTAGTGATATTCGATTATGCATCTCAGTTTTTCTTTTAAATTTACTGACAATAAATTAAAATAGTGACCTTGTAATCGATTATCAATGAATATACTAGAATCTTGAATTAGAAGCCCTAGTTTTACCTAGATAGAATATATTGTCTAATTCAAATGTAGATCCAATATCATTTAGAAAATTAGGTTAGGTAGTAAAAAACTTACTGGTTTGCTGGTTGTGGAAACCCTAGCCCTGATTTTGTTGATTTAGAGTTGATTTTGTTGATTCTCTCAGGTTGCTATGAAGCCTAAGAGAAACTTCAGATCAACTTGAAAGTGTTGCTTCCAAAATGCTTATGAGAAATTAGACAAAATTGGAGCAATATTCTCTACTCGTCGATCATGGAGAAGGTGGAGAAGATGAACGAGAAGGTCGATTGTTTGGAAAAATAGGAGTGATGTTTCTCTATCAATCATGGAGAAGAAACGATTTTGAATGGGATGGGTATTTTGGTCTAATACGTTTAGCGCCTATTTTAGAGGATTTCAACTATTACGAAAATATTTTATACCCTGTATCTTCTAAAAACCTAATATTAAGAACCTTAAAAAAAATTCCACATAAAAATAATCAATATTTTCTAATTTATTTTACTAAACTATTTTCTTAAATAAAACAGAAAAAAATGTAAAAATTCAATCAAACATATTGCTCTTGTGGGGATATATGTTTGAGTACCGACACGTGGCAAGGTGACGCCGACGTGTCAGCCGAGGTGCCACGTGTTATGGTCATGACGCCGAGGTGATCTCGGTTAAGCCGAGGTTATCTCCGAAGATATCGGAGTCCGAGAAAAGCGAATAAGGGACAAGAGTCCTAGAATAAAAAGGAGACTTAGCCAAGATAGGGATAAAGCTCTTAGGGAGTTTATCTTTATCTCTGAAAGAGTCCAAAGTAAGTACCGAATAGGAATCCATAGAAGTCAGGCTTTTATTGAGATTAGGATTGAGGTAACTATAAAAGAGAGGCACCCCCGTGGGTCTAAGGTATGCAATTTTATGCTTTGAGTATTGAGTTTAGCATTATTGATTATCTCTGAGAAATATACTGACTTGATCGTCGGAGTGCCCCCGAGTGGACGAACCACCGCCGGAATCTTCTCTTTCTGTTACAGGTTAGCCAGGTGTCATCTATTCTGCTAGTGTTCTCCAGCTAAGTACTGAGCTAGGCAGTGTGATCGGAAAATCACCCACACAATTTGGCACCGTCTGTGGGAACAAAAGTAGAATAGATGGCCAGTAACGGATAGAAGGAAAAGATTGGGGATGACACTCCTACTGAGAGTGGGAGACCTATTGACCTTGATGGCGAAGGAGAAAGGTCAAACGCAGAAACTCATGAACAAACTCACGGAGTAAAAGACGTCGGCCAGACTAGCGATGCACCAAAGAAACCTGATCAAAACAGGTATTACAACGAGGACGACCTCCAAATTTGGAAGGATAGGTGCCTACGGAGGGACGAAGAAGTAAAAAAGATGGCAAACAAATTGGCAGACCTGCAGTCGGTCGTCAATTTCATGATGCAAAATAACGTCATGCAGCCACCGTTCCCGCAGCAAGACATGCCGATTTCAGCGGCCAATGCCCAGAAGGGAGGGGTTAGTAATGAGGGCGAGGCCTTTCACCTCCAATAACTTATGAAGTTCTCTACTCACAAATATATTTAGCTGTTTGATTTAAACATTAATCATGTCCAGGGGGCTATAATGGCTGCTAGAGCATCAAAGCCTACTGCTATAATAGGTGAGGTGAATATAAATTGATTGTGAATTGGCCAGACCCAAGTTTTACATTCATTCTTAGATTCAGTAAATGCTTATAGACACAGAATTCATCATGGTTCAGTAGTTGTCTGCA